>CM077786.1:14971311-15219378 GCA_039737535.1 Lagodon rhomboides
TTATAAAATATTATAAATATGAAATATTTGAAATATAAATATGACAACAGAAAATTAAACAGACAAAAATAGGTCATATATCAAGTTGTTTACTGACACAAACAAAATTTATCACATATGCTACTGTAAGGTGCACAGACAAATAAACTCTAACAATGAACCACAAGCACTGAAGTAGATAGCTGTTCACTAACTACACTGTTTCTCTGCTAAGAGGCCAGTGTCAAAATAGTTCACTCAAGATATAAACATATTGCTAAAACATACAATTTGAGCAGAAGCTTCCTTCAAGCGTGCTGAAGGTGATGGCATATCAAAACAACTAATGAATAGAGAGCTCTATGGCGGGGTATTAGTGACTGGTGCCCAGTGTTGGAACAAGGAAGAAATGGCCGTAATGATAAAAACAATGCAGATAAAGAAGACCAGAAATATTTCTCAAGTTGAGACTGTACAAAAATGTAATACGCCGGCTTTACAAGAAGTAAAGAATGGGACTAAGGTGGAACAAGAAAAAGACTGTGGACACAAGAGTTTTCAAAGGATAAATCACACTTCTTTCATCTCTCTTCTCTGTCTTTTTCCCCTTGATCTCTCATTCAACTGTCTCCTCTTCAATTAATTTTCAACGCTCAGTGTTCCAGGCAACTGAAGACCCCCAGCTTATTTACATTCTTGTTATATCTCGCTTTGATCTCCATCTAGTGCCTTGTCCTTAATCTTAGTTCCCTCTGCTGTTACTTACTTTCTTGCACCTTCTTGTACATGTAAGTGCTCCCTCTGAAAGATCTGCGTGGGACAGACATTCAGTCATTTTTATAGGATGATATTAAACAACTCTCATCTCAAAGCGACGTCTGGATGGTGAATATTTGTACGAATTTAGTATTATTTAGTGTTTCTGAATGTGCCTTTCAGTTACTGTACTCCTCTGCAACAAGTTGCATTAGCTGGACTTTCTGTTGGGATTCCTCGTACTCTGTTTCTCTGTTTCTCACCTTCTCTGTTCTCAGTTTTGGGTCGTGGTTTCTGTCTGTGTTTCATCCACTACACTTTGATCTGGGTCTTAATCCTCCTGGAGACCAAGCTGGTGTTTGTTCTGTCTTTGTTCCTCTGTCTTGTTTTTGCGACGTTTGTTGTTAATGAGGAACTGTAGCACCCACACCCAGAATGATATATCACCAAGTTTGCCTCTTACGTGTACTGTATGTTTATCATCCTGCCAGGCCTGTGTTGGAGAGATGGTTTTGATGTCATAGTCATACAGACCCCCTCCAGCATATGCAACAGGATGCTATTTTATTGAACCAGATTCTTCACTCCATTGACTTTTATACCTGCAGCTTAATATCCGTAACATTTTGCAGTAATAGGTATATTACTTTTAATTTCTCAAAGAGGTCCTTGGTTGAAAATTTGTATTTAATCACTATAGTTTTGCTAGTTTATAAATTGAAAGTTTTTGGTTATATCTTGTACTTCTATGTCTTTAGATGACAACACTTCTGTTCATTGTTCTAGGTTTTTCATACATATTTGTTCTGATAGAGATTCCTGTATGCTATGTATATTTTGAAGCTCCCTCTACCTATGATTTGAAGCTACATGAATTAACTTGATTGACGTGGCTAAGTTTGGATATCCCAGATGTAACTGGTACTCCATTGTTAACAAGTCATAGGTCAACTTAAATTTGCTACCTGCCTTCTGGTTTTGATAGGACACATTTGACCATCAAGGGTTGTCATATTTACGGCTTTAAAGTTAGAAGTCATGTTTCAGTCTCATGTGTGTTGTACTAGTATTAATGGTATTATTTTGTTGCTGCTGGCAGGACCATTGACTTAGGCAACAGCTTCCCAGTTTCATCTCTTGGCTGAGAGCAAAGCACCACAAAGGCTTCCCATTGTTTTTTTTTATTTTTTATTTTTATGATAGCTGGCTTTTCTGTTCTACAGTTGTGCCAGGCTACAACAGCTTAAGTGAGTAGAGGATCTTCAGTTATCACCTCAGCTGTGCCAAGGCTGACATTTGATTACAGCACTGGGATTCTCTCAGTGGCAGATCTATTGTTATGTCACTGTGCTGTCCCTGGCGACTGTGGACCTCTATGTCAGGGCAACCTTGATCCTTCATAATTTTACCTGGAAGAATTCCATGTGACGTCAAGAGAGAACACATGTCAGAATGCTGCTGCTGTAATGCTGCCGCTTTACAGGAAGGAGGGAGAGGCTGTCCAAGTGCTAAAGGCATTTTCCTCATATAGTAACTCCATTCAAAGGATGCTGTACCTTGACAACAAGTGTTTCACTCAAGTCTGGCAAATTGTATCCTCTATTAACAGCCATCCATTGTGAAGGACAAGTCCCCCACTTCACTTGAATATAAAACCAAGTACCTACATTTTACACACTCAAAACCACCTACAGTCCCTGACAAAAGTCTTGTCGCTTATCCAAGTTGTAGAAACAGCAAATAATAACTTGACTTGTAGTTGATCAATTGGAATCAGAAATGGCTTATATGAAAGGCAAAGGCCTCTAGATTATGCTTATTATATCAAAATAAATTTGTGCATCATTCATTGAGTTTTATCATTTAATTAGGACAGAAAGGTCTGATTTTGCTTGGACAAATGTCTTGTCGTGTCTTTAAACGAGTCAACCTATCACAGATTAGAGCTCTACCTGTGACAAATACTGTAATTAACCCATTACCAGGTGTGTATAAAAAGAACCCCAGCACATCAGACCTTCATGTGAAGTGCAACCTGACCTCTGACAACATGCCAAAGATTTAACCACAGACCAAAGTGCTGATCATCAAGAGCCTGAAGACCAAGTCTGCTGCTGAGGTGGCAGACAACTTTAACGTATCCAAACGTCAAGTGGAGAGGATAAAAAAAAGATTTGAAGAAACTGGTGACATTCATGACAAGCCAAGGTCAGGCAGACAACTGTTCGAGAAGACCGTTTGTTGCTTTGGCAGTCCAGGGCCAGCCCTTTTTCAACTGCAGCAGAGCTACATGGGAACTGGTCACCAGAAACCCCTGTATCTATAAGAACAGTTTGTCGAATTCTCTTACGCAGTGGTCTCCATGGCCGAATTACTGCTCACAAACCAGCATTAAACAGAAGACAACAAAAGAATTGTGTTGCATTTGCCAAGGCCCACAGCTTCTGGAAAGGATGGACAGTGGAAAAGTGGCAGAAGGTTGATTTATCTGATGAACCATCCATTGAACTGCATCCCAATCACTGCAAATACTGCAGAAGACCTGCTGTAACTCGCATGGACCCAAGATTCACCCAGAAAACAGTCAAGTTTGGTGGAGGAAAAATCATGGTTTGGGGTTACATCCAGTATGGGGGTGTGCGAGAGATCTGCAGAGTGGATGGCAACATCAACAGCCTGAAGTATCAAGAGATTCTTGCTACCAATTACATTCCAAACCACAAAAGAGTGCAAATTCTTCTGCAGGATGGCACTCCTTCTCATACTTCAGCCTCCACATCAAAGTTCCTGAAAGCGAAGAAGGTCAAGGTGCTCCAGGATTGGCCAGCCCAGTCACCAGACATGAACATTAATGAGCATGTCTGGGGTAAGATGAAGGAGGAGGCTTGGAAGTTGAAACCAAAGAATCTTGATGAACTCTGGGAGTCCTGCAAGACTACTTTATTTGCCATTCCAGATGACTTCATCCATAACTTATTTGAGTCATTGCCGAGACGTATGGATGCAGTCCTCCAAGCTCATGGGAGTCAGACACGATATTAACTATTTTTCTCAAGGCACCATGACTTTATGTTCAGATGTTATTGTTGCATGTTTGTGCATTCAAAATAAAATATAATTTCTACCATACATTATTTTTGTATGCGACAAGACTTTTGTCCAAGCAAAATCTGACCTTTCTGTCCTAATTAAATGATAAAACTCAATGAATGATACACAACTTTACTTTGGTATAATAAGCATAATCTAGAGGCATTTGCCTTTCATATAAGCCATTTCTGATTCCAATTGATCAACTACAAATCAAGTTATTATTTGTTGTTCCTACAACTTGGATAAGCGACAAGACTTTTGTCAGGGACTCTAATCAGCAAACACTCCTTAAACATGTCTAATAAAAATATGAAAAGGTGGTATACTGGAATTGATAATAAGAGCTAAAAAAATAGCTAAACGTACTCACTACCACACTTTATGTTTATAATGAAGCAAAGCGACTTCTGGAAAAACACATTATGAAACTCATCCTCATCAAGGGCACTGCAGCTGGCAGGATGGAAAAGGAAGACTATAGCCACTCAAGAGATTGGCTGAGCCTCGCTCAAAATTAGACATGTCTGCTTGGCCCATTTTTTCCCCACCCACTGCTCAGCTCACTTTTATTTTATTCCCTTTTTGATTTCTTCTGATAAAAGCAAAAAACAGTAATGGTTGAATTAATTAAGGCTTATGGTTAGATTTGTGTCAACTCCACCCATCCAAAAGACCACGAGCTAGGTGAGCTGCTCACACACTGCCTCATCTGCCAGCTGTTTGTACAGAAATAAATTGGCTAAAACCAAACACTCCTGACACCGCAGTTCCACTGTTTTGGCAGATTCAGTGGAAAGAAGCCACATGTAAGCCAGAGTGACAGAGTGTGCTACTTAATCAACAAATCTGTGTGCTACTTAATCTTCCCTGATGTCACACTACTTTCCTCAAATTATTCACCAGACCTGGAGCACTTAACCATGAGGTGTTGTCCCTTCAATTTACCTCAGGAGTTCTGCTGCATTTATAATGCAGATTATAAATGAGCGAGGATGCTCAACCTGAGGCTGTTTTCACGATGGTGGAGGACTTGCAGCCTGTAATATAAACGAGGGTTTGGCAAAATAATGTCAACACCCTCCTGTCTTACTTCTTCATCTTTGTGATGAAAGATTGGACCATTGATTTTTAACTGCTAAAATGATCTATTGTTCATTTTTACACTGTGGTGTGACCATGTGTTTGTTCTCTATTTGACTTTATACAACAGGCTCAAGAGTACAAACCGAAACACATATAATTGGTAATTCAGATTAATTATGTTTTTGTAAAGCACCACATGTGGACATTAGGTTATAGTTAGAATAAAAGAGGGGTTAAGAAGCTGTTATGAACATTTTAATACTTTCCTTGCTGTGGAACCATTTCTCAGTTGCCGTGCATCAGAACTGCTGCTATCTCCAGCAAACAACAAGCTTTTCAGTGCCACCTTTTAAGCCTACAGGGTGAGCATTTTACACTCAAAACACAGGTGTTATGTAGAATCTCCCTTAAGGGAATTCATGAGTGCCAGTAGAGACAAGTATTGCGACTGCGAAAGCTCTCCTTTCCAGCTGAGTTCGCATAAGACGTAATGTGTGCATGTTTCACGGGAGCAGCAGAAAATGGAACGTGCTTACTTTGCACTCACGTTCATGTAACTGAAATTCTACTGATCTACTTACTATTTTTTCTCTGTCCGGCAGTTCCTCTCATACACACACACACACACACACACACACACACACACACACACACGTAGAAAGGAATAGTACAATATGTAATTAAGGCTGAACCACATTGTACCAATGATCTGCACACTGGTAATTAAATCTAATCTGTGTGTGTCTCCTGACGGCACGCATGTGTGTCTCTGCCAGCATGTGCGTATGAGCCAGAGTGTGTGTTTAATGTCATAAGGCCAGAGCAGTGTAATGCCATACTCCCGTCCAGTTAATTAATTCAAATGTCCACCCTTAATTAATTTCACACAGTGGATTGTGACCGTTCCCCTAGAAACAACCTGTGAATACATAATGCCAGCGGGGACAAGGTGTGTACTGGGGTGTGTGTAAATGCACTGTCGATGTGTATTCTGGGGTGTAAGTGAGTGACTTTTCAGAATGAGTGAGTCAGAATTCAAATTGCTTGTATGGATGTCAAACAAATATGTAAAGTATATTTGTTTACACAATATTTATGTGTATTTGTGTTTTAAAAAAAAGACATAATCCACTGTACTCAAGATGTTTTTTTTTTGTGAGTTTCATCTTGTCAAAGCATGACTTGTTTATATTAACATAGAGTTGTCACATTTATTAGATTATTATACATATTATGTTGTACTGTCAATGAAAGTTGTGTGTGCACAATTATATGAATAGTTCTGTGCAGTAAATGCAAATTCTATCATCTGCCATGACTATACTTTAGTCATAGTAAAGCGATAAAACTGACTAAGGAGTTCAAAGAATTGGCAACACGCAAACTCAACAAAGAAGAGTTAAAATGTGGTATGAGCACCAATCGTAATTGGAGGAAAAAATCAATAATTTGATTGAAGTGTTTTAAAGAGGTCATATTATTTGGGGTTTTTACCTGTCCTTTATTGTTTTATGTAACATTTCTGTGCATGTAAAAGGTTTGCAAAGTGAAAAAGCTCAAAGTCCATGCCAAAGGGAATTACTCTCTCCCACAGAAAACACTACTCCTGCACTGCCTGAAACACCTGGATTGGAGTGGAGCCTTTACTTCCATACATTATGTGCTTCGCTATGTAACAGGTGTTATATAAATATATATTTTTACATATTTATGATATAATATATATACTCCAGTCAGTCAGCGGACATACAGTTGCTACTTCTGTAGCAGCATTATTTTAGATCACACTACCTTGCTCAGCATGACCTGCCCTACTCTGCCTCTGAATGGCTCCATTCTGCCCGTTAAGTAATGCGCAACCCTCACCGAAGATTGAACCGAGTCGAGATTTCTCTATCTGTAGCTAAAACGAGCGTTCAAGACAGAGTGTGAAAAGTATGTAAACCTACTCTACTAGGACCCCCACATTAAAGTATAAAACTGAAAGACTGAAATTAGCATAATATGGCCTTTTTAAGAAAAAGTTGTGATATTATGAGTATTAATTTGTCATGTTTTGAAAAAGAAGTTGACAATGTAGAAGAAGAAGTCATAATTGTTTTACAAAAAAGTTGTAATTGAGATTTGAATTCTTTACCTGTAGGAAACAGCCGACAAGCAGTCTGTCTGCTCCTCAATGGCCGGAAATTGCAGGTTTTACAAAAAGAAACATATCAGAAACCTATTTTATGGTTACATTTGTGTATACTGTGAAAGGGAAAATGAGCAGTGTCACAATGTATTATTTATGAACAGCTATTTTGAAGCAGCCACTATAGAAAAGCAAACAACTGAGACAGAAGTGCAGTCATGACATTTGAATGTCTTTAAAGCTCAATAGGCTTTATGAAAATAATGTGAAAAGCAGAATATACCTGTCATCTGACAGTCACCTTGCCTGATCTGGTGTGCTGCTCTTTTCAGAGGTGGAGAAGCTGATAATACATTTGACAAACCCATCACTATAACCCCATCCTTGTAGCCTCTTGTCTCCTGAAACTATAACAAACTGTTTTTAGCATTAGCAATTCTCATGTAGTACACATTGTCCATGCAATTATAATTGAAAACTAGGCCTTATGTGTTGTCTTGATTAATATCGGAACACCTTCATGTTCAAGACAGGTACCATCTACCAGGTGACAGGGGCAAAAGTAAAGTTTTACTCAGTGTCAAATAAATCTCAATTAGATGACTAGAAAAGACTGTATTTTACAATGCTCAGGCAGTAGGAGCGATGTACTCAAATCAGGGTTTATTCTAGCCAGCATAGTTAACACGAATCCCTTTCATGTTAGAGCATACATTCTGCACACCTAATTTGACATGGTGATTACACTGAACAGATGCTTTAACACACTTCAGTAAATGTATAGTTCTGGCTCTGGAAAGAAACATCTCTCTCTCGACTGTCCCATTACCTAATATAGGCCCCTCATTTTCCCATTGATGCTATCATTGAAACTAGCTGTGGGCTAAAAGATAAATTTGTCTGTACAAAGCTATCTGCTCGCCTGATCATTATGCCAATTACTGCACAGAAACCAGGATTGGGGGGTTATCCAAACTTCAATATACAAAGGAATTTCAGTCCTATATGCCTTAAAGCAAAGCGTCACGATCCTTTTTGCTTTAAATTGTGTATATCAGTGTTGAGGCCATGGTTGTTACAGAAGAAGAGGCCAAACACAGTGCTACATAGAGTTAAAAGTATCAAGTAACTTTGAGTTTTGGTAATAAAGTCTAAAAATAAAATTGCACTCAAGAAGAAACCCAGCCAACTATCATTGACCCTGAGTGTGTGTAGTTCACTGAATCAAATGTTAAATGGAGTGCTGGCACACAGCTGATGGCCTTGTGCTCAATGGTTACTACTGTCTCTATGCCAGCAATGCAGCATTTATGGTTGTGGAGGGATATGCTCCACAGAGCCAGGATTCATTCGTGGAAGGGAAAGCGTTCAATAGCAGGTCTTTTTTTTTATTTTTTACAATTAATTTATTAAAGAAGGCATGTCATCCCATTGGGGTGGTATAAGAACATAGGAGAAAGGGTCTCAAAAATAAATCATTACACCTTTTTTTCTCTGAGCACAGGTTTGAATAATAGAAGCTGAATAGCACAAAGCAAAGAAAACTCATTATTTAAGTGTTAAGTAATAAATCATGTCTTTTCTCTAACATGAAATTCATCCTGGCAGCTTCTGTGGTTGAGAAAACAGCCCAAGTATAACATATTACGTCCTGTTAGAGAAGAGAGCTGTGTGCTGCACTGAGGAAACTTCTACGCTATGCTGCATCAACAACAAGTGGAATGAAGGGGTTTAATTTACTCGAATGATATTTTCACATTACATCTGCAGTGCTCGTCAATGCAAGTAGTCTGTTCAGATACAACAGGGACTTTATAGTGCTGTTTAGGTATTTCTCTATATAAGAAACCCTACGGAATCCCTTTCAGATGGACAACAAAACGTCTGGCTTGTATTTTCAGTGAACAAAGGTGCAATCAACATTAATTCCCAGCCCCATATTGGCTCCAGCTCCGATTGCCTGTAATTGAAACTTGACACCTTGGTAGACATAAAAGATGTTGCCCCTATGTTATGATGCTCACTGAAGTTCTGGAGGTTGGGACGTAACAGTTTTCATTCTGTCTCCATTTAAGCAACACTTGGACATTATTCTGTTTGAGTTGAGTTTAAAAGAGAGACAGAAGCACAAGATACGGAAACTGTTTACATTTTCACTGGCCTCCATATAGCTTTTCACTGGCCTCCATATAGCTTTCCACTGTTCCCTCTTTTCCTTTGTGTTTAAGACGTCGAACATGACGCACCAGAACAAAAAAATAAATAAAAAAATAAATAGACTCCACTGGCAATGGGAAAGGATCAATTGCCTATTTTTAGCAGGCTTGTCTGCATTAAAAAACTGCACATGCATAAAAGTACAATATGGAGACACATTAAGAGGTTCTCTGTTCGTTAAGTATGGTGCCTGAAACTCTCAAAGGCTCCACGCAATTTAGTTTGATAACGAATCAACAAGGAAGCACATTTTGATGGAATTTTGGTGAAGCAACACACATTTTAATGACAGCATCCTCAAGATGCCTTACATGGTGCGTCATGATATGCCCTTTTTCTCCAGTCAAGTTTTGTGATGAGGGGATTTGTTGTGGCTTTTTGATGACGTGACCTCTTAGACAGAAGCTGGAGGGACGAATGGAATGATCTTTTGGAGCAAGGGATTAATATTCCTATTCATATAGTCTCGTTTCCTCTGTCCCCTCCGGGGCCAATGTGACTTTCATTCTCCTGACATTCTGAAAAATGCTGTTAAATGTTAATGGAGACTATTTTTACATGGGTCATGACCACATCTGGCACACACGTACATGCGGGACACTCACACCGGACGCATGGGGATTTTGGACATTTGCCCATGCAGGTAGACAATTATGCAGACAGACGCACATACACATACACACTCAACTACACACCATCAAGTTATGTCTTAAATTAAAAAAAAGAAAAAAAAAAAAAAAAAAGAAGAAACTATGATTGTACTCCTGCTTCCAGATAAAAGATCAAATGCCCCCCGCCCCCCCGGCATCACTAACCTTTTCAAACCTCACTCAGTCAAACTTTTCTTTCTTCTTTCTTCTATTATATTCAATTGAACTTCAGTGACAGCACAGACTTCTTATTTGATATATTTTTTAATGTTGTGGGGGACACGGAAAAAGCTTAGACATCTGACAAGAACTCTGCTGGTGGAGCTCTCATTTGGTGACGTCGACACTTATTATCACAGACAAGTCAAGTAATTCCTCTCTTTGCAGGCTGCAGGCAGGAGAAATCCTCATGTAACCAGCGCCACCCGCTACAGGTAACATGCTGTGTAAATCAAAAACACTTTACATTTGTTGGACTTTGGAGATGCCACACGTTGAGTGTTCTACTATGACGGACCGGTGTGTTCACTTTTTAAGAGATATAATGACATATAGCGAAAGAAAGCAGCAGCTCGCTTTGTTTTAAAGCATTTAAAGCTGGTGAATGGAAGCTGGGTGAATCATGTAATATGCACCATAAGTTAAGGAATACTTTCTTGTAAAAATGCATGAAAAGGTTAAAATATCAGCACTTTAGATATATTATTTGTTATTATTTATTATTTTATCAGGTGCAGCTATGTCATGGTTTAACTCAGTAAACATCATATAAGTACAAGCAGCAGTAAAAAAACAGTGCAAGTAAAATCTCCTAAACGTTCAAGGCATTGTGTGAAATGTGTTACTGTCGGTGCTCTATCCTACAAACATCATTGATAATATCAATCAGGAAAAGTGCCACCAAATGTACCAAACATGCACCAGTCATCTCAGTAGTACAGAGATTGTCGTTCTGTCTTAACTCACCACCCAAACTGACATATTGACAGTATTTAATATCACTTAAATTGCACTTTAGTCAGGCACCAGTAGAGACTTGCATTCGTTATATCACACCAGCTGAGGATGACATGCAATTTCAATCAAATGTTCCTGGTGGCTGGACTTCCTGTTGAGTGTCTGAATGATTGCTTGGGATTCAGTTTTTTCTACATGAAAGGCATCACTTTCAAAAAGACAAAGACTGCTGTGGACATAAAAACATGCCACTCTATCCGAGACAAAACAAACAAAATAAATAATACAACAAAAGCTATTATTCCGAGAAGAAACACGCATTGTGCACCCCAGGTGACACGCAATTAAAATCAAATGTGCTTGACGGTTGGACTCTGTGGCATCCTTTTCTTCATCGCAAACACAAGGCATGAATAGAAAGTCAAACAAACAAAAAAAAGATTTGCTATTATTCTTTCGAGAAAGTTGCAGGCGCAGGCCACCCCCAGTAACATGCTATTAAAGTCAAACAAAATCACACAGTTACAGTTCCACTTGCCACAGTGCAACAGTTCCACAGCAATAGTCCTGGAATTATAGCCTATACCAAGGTCTGCATCCGTTCAGTTACATTTACCCCGAATTGTTTACAATGCTGCAAAGTCAAAATCAATAGGGCCTGCCAAGACGGGAACGGCCTAATGTTCCATTAGAAGTCTCTGCTATTCAATTACTGCTCCAGAGTTGGAGAAGTTTCAGCTAGCTCAGGTCCCCAGAGGAGAAGCACAGAGAGAGTATGAGGCAGAGAGAAGGAGTAATAAATCTAAAACTGACAAACAGCAAAAATAAAGTTATGGCGTCCTCCCACCTTCACCCACCCCCCATATTCTTCAGTCTTCCTTGAAGCTGCAGTACAGGATATGGATGAGAGAACTGCTTCAATTATTGTTGCTTTCAACTTTTTCATTTTATTTCATGCGATCGTTATTGTTTCTAACTTTTTTTGCAGCTTTAATTATCGTTTCACTGGGGTTCATTTCTTCTTTCATACTAACCGCCCTCCCTCACTTTACCTGAATGCATATACACTAGCTCCACTGTCTGTGCCAAGGTTTTTTTTTTTTTTTTTTTTCTCCCCAGGAGGTAAAGCCCTTATCCAGGCAGTCTACTGCACATAACTAGGCCTGTCCCTGGGGAGCCAGTAGCAGTACAGGGGTGGGAGAGGAAGGCCGACATAGAAAGAAAAAAAGAGAGAGAGGGAAAGAAATGTCACAGACAGGGGGTAGAGGAAGAAAAGGCCTAATAACAGGGAAAAGAGCCACATAAGATGAAAAGTCAAATCATAAAGATAGAGGGGGACAGCAAGAGAGCAGTATAAATGAAGTTTTCTTTGTATCTCCCGTGGTGGTGATAGGTCGTCATGGGGTCCCTATGGGGACAATTATAGGGCCTAGTGGCAAGCGTCAGTGTTTGTGTGTGTATGTGGGCATGTGTGTGACACAAAAGACAGGCCTTTGTGGGGCTAGACTCAGAGGGATCACTACATCTACTGTGTGCCTCTTAAAATACACCAACACACCTTGAAATACCCTACAAAACCTGCTGCTCTGTAGATAATCCCACTGTCACTGGCTTACACTGACACAATCTTCCAAGTAAAGGCATACTATTACATGCAGCGCATTATCTATACTATGTAAATACCACATATATACAAATAAAGAAAAAAAAATCTCATGCCATTCGGGAAAAATTTCTCCACCATACCTGCCCACCAGGGGGCAGTCAGTTCTCCCTCCTCGTTGAAAACCGTCATCGACCATCTGATTGCAAAGCTTATCTGCTGATTCTCCTGTAATATTTACTCTACAGATGTTGCCTTGCTGAGACTGTCCTCAAAAGACCAATGCCAGTATCAACGCTATATGTATATGTTCCATGAAGATATTTAAAGATGGACAATGTGTGTCTACCAAATAACCAATTTAAACAAAATCAGAAAAAGTCTGGCCCATGTCTCATCTGAAAGCACAGAGGGGGAGGGGTTAATGATCTATACTGCAGCCTGCCACCAGGGGGCGATTGACATGTTGGATCCACTTTTGGGGAGCTATGATGTTGTCCATCTTTATTGAAGTCCAGTGGTATGTTCAAGTGAAAAAGCCTTCTGATGGCCGCAGTCCACCAAAAAGACAGCTGATCAGCCCTCGTTTTCCCAACTCTACCTACCAACCAAGTGTCAGTATTTTAGAGGTTGGGAATGAGGCTCAACAATCAGCATTTCCTTATCCAATCTTCTAATCTAAAAACCTGTTGTTCCAAAGCATTCCTGCTGACCTATTAGTTCCTGTTCCCTTCCTAAAACCTGTTCTGAATGCCTTAAACATATCCTTCACAATATGTTTGTTCATCTGATTCAGACCTGCCTGCCTATTGATCAACCAGCCTGTAAGATCAATCAGCAAAGTACCTTTTGCACGTCAATTATGTCTGTGTCCACATCTTTCTGTTGATGTCCGCCACATTTGTTACTGTGATCTGTACACAATGTATGCCCTGGATTTTCCATTGTGAATGTGGCTGATCTGTGCTGTGCCATGTTGCTTTACACGTATTGTCAGAACGCATACAGTGTGCTGTGTGTGGTGTCTTCCAAGCGCTGGCTTGTGATGTTGCTCCCAGGGCTGGCAGAGATTCTGGCTGCTTACCAGCTTTATTCTGTGGCCACACAGTCACTGCTCCAGGTCCTGTGTCTCTCACAGCTTCCCTGGTGCCTCCAAATTCCTGACAAGTACTTTTCTGTGCTTCTCCAGTGCCTTCCTGTTCCTGCCTGCTGCCTTGCAGTATTTCCTTGCCAGACTGTGTTGCACTACTACCTGTTATGTGTTTGCTAAATGCATGTCTGAAATGCACCTTCCCGTTTTTTTTTCAAGACATATCCAAATATGATCAAATTCATATTTGCAGTAGTTTCTTTTGTTGCCTTGGTTTTACTTGGTAGATCTGACAAAAAGTAAGCAGGGAAATGTTCCAGCGACATTGATGTATTTGAACTCACTCTTAAACTGCACAGTAATATCTATTGTGATAAAACAAAAACAAAAAACACTGACAGAATAAAACCATTTAATCTTTACAGCAAATATGGAAATTAAGGCCACAAAGGAACATAATACTGACTCTAAGAAAATAAACACACCATAATTTGCAGTACATGTTGGACCGTTAAGTCTGCTGTTATTCCACCAATTAGTTTCTCTTTGTCCCTGTCTACCATCCCTCTTGTATATATGGTATTTATACCTTTTCCTCCATCCTCCTACATTTCTTTGCTTCCCTCTGATTTCTTTACTTCCTTCTAACCTCCTTCCCCTTTTCTCTTCAGTTATCTTTTTCCCTCCCACCCAACCAATCTCATTTCTCAGTGTCGCTGTTAATGTGTGGTTTGTATGCAGTGTTCTGTATTTAGCTCTCTCTGGGAGTCACAATGTTCCTGTTACCTTACCCACAATGCACTGCTGTGGGATGGCCCTGATTATGCAGAATGTGTGTAAATGAGGTTTTTGTATAAGGCATAATACAGCTGTGTAGGAGGGGTGCCATCTTTATCTTCATCTCTATCTACATGTCTGTACATCCTAAAATATATTTTCTTCAAGGAAACTTCAAGGCATATTATGTAAGATTTGTCGATTGCTGTTTGTGAACATTTTAACAGGTTAACAGTGATTGGTTGTTGAGTCTCATTTGCTCTGGGTTAGCGAAGGCGTATTTGACAACCTGCTGTAAAACACAACAATCAGCTTTCTTCCCTGAGAATCACCGGCCCCAGAAATGTCTAAATAAGCACAAAATACTAAGAAAAAAATAATAATACAGGCAGAGGGCAGGTTGTCTGCAGATAAGGACACTACCACACACTTCTAATGGGTCATTAGTGATGATTTAGAAGGTAAAATCCTGCATAGTATATCTTTGAATCTTTTCTTTAATTCTGACCTTTCCAGTTTAAAAAAGTGCAAAAAGCAAAGGCAAGAAAATCCAATCAAGCTCATTACAGACTGATGACTGTAAGTTGTAGTTTATCAACTTTCTTTGTTTACCACTACATCATTTGTCTCAACCCATCTGTTGAAAAATGTAGATATGAATGTCTGAAAACCAGACCAAATCTCAGACTCCTCTTTACTGCATCAAGTATTTCTACCTTTACTCTCTTTACTGTTCATACCTGGCTGATAAGTCAGGCCCAAAATGCTGTGCATGCCAGTAACGATGCCTCCAATGTGCATTAACATAATGTCAGCTGCCATTCCTCTTCTCTCTGTTCATTCATGTTTTTTGTCTCTCATCGCTTATTGCCTTCCTTGGCTTAGCTATTTTCTGTAACTATTTGTATTTCCACTTCACTATCACTCTCCATGCTCAAGTACTCTAATCTCATCCAGTTACCCAAAGCCCAAGGGATCCTCTTTAGTTTGTGTCCCTCTTTTTTTAGCATTGTCTCGGCTAATGACATGGCATCATTTCGATGGGTTCTTGGTGTGTGTGGCCATGAAACTGTCCTATATTTTCTATACACCAGGGCAGTTCAGCCCACTAAGCTCTTGGAGCAAACACAGCAAGCTGTTTTGTTTTCTTCTGTGAAATTATGCCTCAGTGTTTGTACATCACTGTATGTGCTGTTTGAATAAGGGTCTTTAGTGATTTCAAACTAATGGCAAACATATGTACTGCAATGTGTAAAAACATGACTTGCACTAATGTTAATTGGTTACTCAAATGAAACCTAATGGTAAGGGATGAGCGAGGACACTATTATCTGTAGCTGTACCTTTTCAACTAAATATTCCATATCTGCACCTGTGTTGGGGTGGGTGGGGCTTAACTCAGATGTGGATGGTGCTAAACCAGAAATGTTTGACAGGCAGATGTTAATTCAACCCTGAAAGTGATAGAGGCTGATCAGAAGTTGCTTTATCTATTTTATAAACATGGATCAAACTTTTCTAAACTTAAATCTTAGTCAGCTACCTAGTGAGGATTTTTCTCCATCACGAGTACATATAATGACACATTTTCCTCAAGGATACTCATAAAATGTACATTATCTGTTTCAGGTACTTCAGCCAACTACTTGCTCGACCCTGCTAATGGAGCTCATTTAAAATCCAAGGAGATAAATATGTTTCTTTGATTTGTGGTCTGGATTGTTAGGCAGCAGCTTTGCAGCAAAGGATCTCCGTCCTGAACTGTGAATGTCGCTCTCTCCTTCTGTCTTTTGTCTCCCCATTTCTCCACAGTATGTCTCTTCACAAAACCAGCAGTAGACTGTTGTGTCCCCAGGGAGCTTAGTGGATACTTCTGATTCAACATGCTCCCCCAGTGCAACCACACTTCACTGTAAAAGCGTACTGACTGTCAATACCAAAATAAGAGCGTGCCTGCTGTTTAGAAAATGTGAGGGCGACCTGCTGTCTGCTTTTATGTAAGAAGATACACACTCAAATACACACATATTGTTGCACATACACAAATATGCACTGGCTTCCTCACTGACACAAAACATCAATATCTGTTCTGAAGAAAAAAAAATAAAAAACTGAGTGTAAAATTATCAATAGATACTCAGAGGTGCATACAACCATCGCACACACACACACACTATCGCACAGGCTTGTAAATGCAACAGCTGACAATCATACACAGCCACAGGACGGAGAAAGAAAAGACACACAGACACACACACACAAACAGGCTCTTATCATTCAGTATAAAGCTTCAAAGGAAACAAAACCACAGTGTATGTACTCTCCCATTTCTTTATCTTTTTGTGTTAGCTCTAATATTTTTGTTTATATTGGTGATATAGAGAGTTCTAGTACAACCCTGATTCCAAAAATGTTGGGATGCTGTATAAAACAACACAGAATGTGATCAATTGTGAATCCTTTTATGACATATACTCATTTGAAAACAGTGCAAAGACAGTATATTTAATGATTTACCTCATCTTCCCAACTTTGTTCTTTGTAAATAAATAGAAAAGCGATATGTTGTGAGGTCATTTATAACTGTAACTAGAATTTATACCTACAGGGTGTTTCTGTCAGCATATTTAAAAAGACGGCATCTTTAACTAATGTTTGATGTTACTTTCTGTAGCTATTCCATTGGCACATTATCCTACTGTAATTGATTCAAGCGTTGGTTTTGAAATGAACAAAAGTTTTTGAAGACAGCTTGTGGTGGTCAGACCCGACATGCATGCACACAATCCCGCCGATTTGTCACATTGTTCTCAATTAAATTATTCTAAGGTTCAAAGTCATGCAGCAGGATATTACTCACTGCCATCTTGGAAGCAATACACTGCCGTGTAACTGACTCATGTTTAATCATGTTGATGTGAGCGTGATTCTGCATGTCCCGTGGGAAATAACCTGTATAGTGAGAGCTGCTTCCTACATGAAAATGCCATTAATGTCAGCTTTCAGATAATGAAGAGCAACACAAGGGGAAGGACTCCGATTTTTCTACCATCTCTCATTTAAAAATATGTTCTGTCACGTCTTGAAAAGGTTTCAATGACTGGAAATTAAGTAAATGATTTTCATACCATTAATTATTTTTCAATCATCGCTGCGCTAATTTTAAGTGCAACTAAAGGACTGCTCCCTAGATTTAAATAAATGTATTCAAATTGTATTGGTTCAGGGTCGAGTGGGCTGTATGTGGTACAGATTGTAAAAACCTTTGAGAAAAAAAAAATGTGATGTGGGATTTTAGGTTGTATGATAAACAGACAAAAAGTTGTAATTGCATCTCCACAAAACTTAAAAACAGATTAAGGACATGTGTAGGATTGTCAATCAAAAGCACCACTGTTGCATAACATCTATCATTTTGCAGTGTTAAACATGTTTAGGAGCTTGACTCATACAGACTTTCAAAACTAAAGCAACACATTTTACTTTTATTTCCCCTCACAGTTGTACTGGCCCCCGTTTATAAGCTACTGATTTTGGGGTTATGAAATTTGAAATTTCACTTGGATTTTAAAATGATTTGTAAATAAAAGTAAAGTAAAGTATTTACTTGTGATTTTTGAGGCTGACTCGTATATATGTGATATCTGTGAAGAAAATAACAAAGCACCCACAGCTAAAGTACCAAAAATATGATTCATGAAGCACTTGAAAAGCACTTATCGTATTTCTCCTCTACACAAGTGGTCTTCAAAGCTCTCAGGGTTATCATGCCGTACATTTGCAAGAGTCTCTGTAAAACGACTACTACAGACCTTTTGTGACATCCCAGCCTTTTCCTTTCTGTCCAGTTCAAAAGAAAAATCGAATGAAAGCAACATTTTTAGAGAGTTGGAAGCAGATTTTTCCACCCATCTATTCCACTCATAACCGTGTCAACACAAGAATTTGTTTATACTCATTTAATCTCCTCTTAAAACCCTCTTCTCTTCCTCTCACCTCTCTTTGCTTCCCTAGTTACTTTTTTCCACAGTCGTCCTCCCCTTCACTCGTTCTACAACACATTTCGTCTCAATTCATTCAATCTCCTCAGCATAATTCTTCCCTGTGGATCATCTCTCTCCACTCTTACCATTATTTCCCTCATTCTTTTTGCTTTCTTTCAACTTCTTTACCTTTAGCTTCAACATCTCCCTGTTCATTACTTCAGTATATTCTGGCATCCTCTGTCGGTCACATGTAGATATTAGGACATCCTTCACCTGAGCTCACAGCGTTAACGCGTACGGCTAAGGTAAAGCTTTTGTGCACTCCTCACAGAGATCATCTGCTGTGAAAACCATGTACATAGGTGTGACCGCAGAAGAGGAAGTCCATGCTAAGGTCGTATAGAGTAACTATCTCAACAGCATCAGCCCAAAGACAGAAAGGATCATAAACATCATTAGTATGACTTGGAGAAGAGAACTGCTATCAGCTATGTCCCATGGTATAAGACACATTTACCTTCACACATTTTTAGTTTTACAGTAATGAAAAACACCACAGCCAGGTGGAGTATTACATCTTTCATACATTTCCTGTCTATCAATTGTCCTATATCTTTCTATTCGGCTCTATCACACCATAAATCACCTTCTCCGCTCCCCTCGTCTACACACACACACACACAAATGCGCACGTACACACACACAGAAACACTCATATGTGTTTGTGACAGCATGCCACTATTAAAGTCAATCCCCTGCTTACTATTCATATACATTAACACGCACACATGCTCGAGCACACATACACACAGTGTCACAAGGATTGCCCTATATAGAGTGACATAGTGTTCATGTTGCCTCAGCTGATGGGATCGATGATGATACTGTGTGTGATGAATGGAGATATTGGAAAAGTGCTGGATCATATACAGTGCTATAATATGTCAAATGCATGACAAATAGACCCAGACTGCTGGGAACAGCATCTGATTTCCGCTCATTATAGGGGTGGAATGTAAGGGCACACACACACACACACACACACACACACACACATACATAAACACAGGACTGATCTATACAAAATTCAGTGCAACATCCACTGTAAAAAATATGAAAGCAATTGAACCTGAAAATATCTTTGACTACATTTACACCAAAACACACCAAAAAATGCATCAAGTTTTGTCCTATAACTCGTATACACACATACGCTACCACAGAGATGCAGTCTTACCCTGCGAGACTGGATCTCTTTGACGTATAAAGGCAATAAGAATTCGGACACTCCCTCCAATCTGACGCCTTCCTTGGTCACCCGCAGATTCCCCATACCATCCTAAAAACACAGAGATACATGCAGAGAGAGATAAAGAGAGGTTCAGTGTTATTCAGAGAGCAAGTGACACGTCAGTTTAAAATAACCTCAGTTCATTTGCATACAGTTTCCTCATATCCATGGAGTATCCAGTGATTTACCCTGCGCAGCCACACTCTGATGGGTGTTCTGTTAGTCATATGTATAAATAATGCAGGAATTTATCACTTAAAAAGTCCCATTATGTTTTACACAGCATTACACACAGACAAAGCAGAGAACAGTGGCAAGACACATTTGTTAAATTAATGAATTATTCAAACAAGTAAAATGTGGAAGGTTAAATGGACTAGGGATCTGTTATAGAAGAAGTTATATATGTTATGTTTGCTTAAATATCTTGAGAACAATTTCCAAATCTACTCTTGTGTCGCTGTATTAAAGTCTGTGGCACAATGGCAAAGCTTCATAAAAGCCTGTGTTTTGAGCTAACACAATTGTTGCTTTATATTTGTCAAAATGACAAGGTGCAAAAAGTTTAGATCACAATTTAGCTTACAGACACAAAAAACCCAGGAACATATTTCAGCATGTCAGAAAGACAGATGAAAGAAACCCCTGGTGAGAAAACCCATCGAGGTATGGAAGGGAGTGGAGGGGGAGGGGGAGGGGGAGGGGGGAGGATTTTGGCTCTCTATGGGGAGCCTCTTCAAACAAAGGTCAATGCACTAAACTCACAAATGACACATTTTAAGCTAAAGCTAAATCCCGCTTATATCAGAATGATGTAAAACTTTGACTTTAGACCTTTATCATTACTTTGCAGTGACTCTAAACAATTAACAAATAACATTTATTTCCTTTAAAGAAATTCTAGACATCCCTCCCTCATGTGTAATAAAATGATCATGAGATTGCTGCAAATACAAATACATACTCCATTACTTCAAATGGGTCTACATGTTTTGTTTTTTTGAACACATTAAGTTGTATGCTTTTCACAGCATCATTCCTGATCAGTTGACTGGCTTTCTGTGATAAAAATGGCTTTACGCCAGTTTATGATCAGTCGTGCTGCATTTTACAGACTCTGTACGCCTGAATGCTTGAAAGATTGTTGGATGAGACTTACATGGTAAGATTAAATTCCTTTCACACAGTCGTGCAGGCTGTTTGGACAGTATGGGGCTGTTACAGAGTGAAAAGGCAGCTACTGTACCATGTCAAATCGGTGCAGAGCAGAGTGACAGCGGGGGAGTGTAGCGGTGCTACAGCTGTTCTGGTCATGTGCTTCAGAGTTTGCTGAGACTTCTGGGTATTGTAGTAGTTTTCTTATAAAACATATGTCTGTAGACACTCATATCATTCCTTTGTTTTTATAAGCCAAACTGGTAAGAGATGAGCTGTAATCACCAACAGAATGCAGTTGGAAGTGGCCACAGCAGCATTTAAGAGATAGGTATTTAAATTTTAAATAAAGTCAGAATTTTCCACAGACACTGTTTTAATATATAGTTTTATCCTTTGCACATTAGTGTTAGTGGCAATGCTATTTCCTCGTCCCAGTCCCAAAAAGTTGTTGCCAGTTTAAAAAAAAAACTCTTTTGGGATTAAAATCGTAAACAAACAATGCAGATTGAACCAATTCAGCCTTCAATTCGAATCACTCTCTCATAGAACGTGTTCCTCGATGACAAATTAGTTTTGCTTCCCTGGTTCCCAGCTCCTTTTCATGTTCACAAATATTGATTAAACTGTCCATGAAGACGGGTATTCTGTTTGGAGCGCTGGAGCAAATTATCATTAATTGTTAGGTGCAACAAACCAACAAAGCCTTTCAAATTAAGAATGTACTCGACAGAGAGAGAGAGAGAGAGAAAGAGTGTGGGAGTAGATGGAGGATAGATAATGACGAAAGCAGAAGAGGAAATGGAAGTACAGTGGGGGAAAAACAAAACTTAACGAGTTAAAGAATAAATCGCAAAGAAACGGAGGATATGGAATCAGTGTTGTCTTTTCATGGTCTTAAAGGGTGCATTACAGTAAAATTATGTCATTCTCTACACTTACCAGACTGTTCGAATGTTGTACTTGCCTTTACCCACTAAGTCATTACATCCCCATTTATGATGATAATTCCCATTGTCATTACATGTTAGTATTTCGAGAAAGCACCAGTAGTAACCCCCCAGATATTGTTGCAAAAGTAGGTTGAAGTAGCCTACTTGATCAAAAATACCGTTGTTTGATTTTGTCACCCAGTCATCATATCTATGACATGCTTTTGAGAAGATTTAGAACTGTGTGGGTATATATCGTACCGTGCCATATGGCCTAAAACTATTGTGATACTATATTAAGGCCATAGCTCCCAGTCATAGGTTATGGCTTTAAAAACAACTTTGTTCACATATTCATGTCTGTAACATACAAGTTTCCACCTAACATAACCTAAAACCCACTCAAGTGTCCACCTTGAAACTCGGCCACGCATGCGACACAAACGCTTGCCTTTGGTGGGAAAGTCCTTTATATGACCCGTCCAACCTTGTACAAACTTGTACAAACGTGTGCAGTTAAGGCTCTTTATATGACTGCACCACAGGGACGTCTCTAGATGTAATGCTGGAGGGGTACAGCGACAGACCAAGCTGATTTGATGTGTAGTGACAACGGGCTCGGTACACATGTCTCCTCACCTCTTCTGCCTCCCCTCTAAGAAATTTTACCAGAAAGCATATTGTAGGAGCCTAAATGCAGTTTTCTTGTTTATAGAATAATTTAAGTTCATTAGAAGGAATAAGGATAAAAATATTTACATTATTTATAGTTTTATATATATGTTTTGTTTATAGCGAGGCAATAAGTAGATGTTTGGGCTATTTCAATATTTGTGGACAGCTAAAAATATCCTTTATATTTTATTTGTGGTACTTTATAGTGGACAGATGTATTTTTGTTTTGGGCAGACTGCACTTTTAATGTGTCACTCCCTCGCGAGTGTTTTTGGTAGGTAATGTGAATTTGTCAGTCAAGACAAGCGGGAAGTGGAGCCATATAGTTTTTTGACCTCTTGCTCCCACTGTCTCTCCCTTTTTCTCCCATCATTACGTGTATAGGACGTGATTTGCATTTATTTTGTGACAATTTATTTTTTGTATTTTTCCTTTATTCTTGAAGTAAACATTTCAAGTTCATCTACTGCTCTCTGTGGATTATTTGGATGTGGACACAAGGGAGATTGCCAAGAGCGTCAGACTCAGGATTCACTTACACATATCATCTCGAGTAAACAGTTTAACATGAGAAAACAGGAACAAGTTTAATACCATTCTAAAAAAATTAGGTCCTGCATTTTCCCTCTAATCACTGTAGATATTGCATTGCACTTTGCAATTTGATTTGTGTTGATTACAC
The DNA here is from genome assembly GCA_039737535.1 of Lagodon rhomboides. NCBI lineage: Eukaryota > Metazoa > Chordata > Actinopteri > Spariformes > Sparidae > Lagodon > Lagodon rhomboides. The sequence continues at coordinate 14,994,369 of CM077786.1, forward strand.
TTTTGTTTCTCTCGCTCTTTTATTGGAAAACTGTTATGATCCAAAAAAAAGAAAAAAACTCCACCACATATATAATTTACTTCTATTTCCAGGTTTCTCAAACAAACAACCTTCACAGCTGGATATGTGATTTTTAACAAAGGATCACACACACATACATTCTTACAAATGGGAGAATAGGAAAACGATAAGATTGTGTTGGATCGATAAGCTAAACCAGCCAGAGGTTTTCAGTGTTGTTCTTAGATCTATAGTCATTATGCTGAATATACAGTGGAGCATGGAGCCTATTCAATAAGCCATAACACAACAGGCCTGGGGAATCACAAACTCACTCACTCCCTCCCTGGAAAACACACACACAAACACACACACACACACACACACACACTGAAGGAGAATGAACACACGTACAGAATTAGCTCAGTTTGAACAAATTCACACTCACTACATCCCCTGCATTGCCTCTCTCTAATCCTCCTTCTCTCTCAGTCACACTCTCTGTCTCTCAATTCCAAAAACATGAGGACGATGATGTTAAAATTAATCAGGTAGTTTTATTCCACCTCACCGCTCTACTGTCCAAGCCCCATCCTGATTGAACATGACAGCTCTCCGTCTTTCTCTGTATCTCACACACTGGCCGTTTTTGTTTCATTTTCAATCCAGTATGCATCGTTGGCATGAGTGGTACATGAACAATATTGCCAAAGCCCCGAATACAATGGGAATTCATCAACAAACAGAAGAAAATGAGTAAATCTCTCCATTCATTCATTGTTTAGCTCCCTCTCTCTTACCCAAATCTGTCTGTGGAGGCTTTTCTTTGTCCGATTACTCTCCACCCCTCTCTTCGTCTGCCTCTCTTCGTTGTTATGTTAATGTTAAATGGTTTTGGAAAACAGATCAGGGGTTGTTGTTCACCTTTTAGCAGGGCTTTTTGAATTAAAAGCACACTCTGGTAATCATGTGGAAAGGTATTTATAATTGAGCAAAAATGAGTAATAATCCCTTTGACCGTTGCTAATTAAAAGTTACAAACTGACCTGGATTTGTTTCATCCACCTCGACCCCAGGGTAATGAAGGTAAAAAAAAATAAAAACACCTTGAATTAAAGTGTATTTTAAGTGAAAATACTTTTAATTTGCACATGTGGTAACTACAGCCTTTAGAACAATACGTTGTATGTTATTCTGCAAAAGACTTGACAAAGACTTCTTGGGACACAGATGCCTCCGTAGTTTTATGAGGATAAAACCTGTCCATCCATCCATCCACACATCCATCCATCCATCCATCCATCCATCCATCCATCCATCCATCGCTCCAACCAACCATTAGCTATACTGCCTGCCATTTGGAGTGTCATGGTAGGCACTGATGCCAATCCCAGCTGACATGGGTCGAGAGGCGATGTACACCCTGGATATCCCACCAGTCAATCACAGGGCTGACATATGACAGAGAATCATTCCTTCTCACATTCACACCTACAGGCGATCCAGAGATGCCAATTAACCTAATGTGCAAGTCTTTCAACTGTGGGAGGACACTGTAGCACCTGAGCTGAACCAATGTAGGCACAGGGAGAATGTGTACTGACCCGATGTCAGTGTTAAAAAAAATGTTTCAACCGTTGCAAATAATGCTTTAAAGATGTAAATATCTACTTCATGTTGTATTTATATGAATATAATCTGGTCCATTTTCATATTTATTTATTTTAATTTGGAGGTATTTAATTACATTGCTCATGTATTTGCTGAGAAAACAGAAACCTTGACAGTATGTTTACTTTTGTCTGTGCTTCTTAAGATCTTTTAATTTTGGTTCTTAAATCATAATCTCTCTCTCTCTCTCTCTCTCTCTCTCTCTCTCTCTCTCTCTCTCTCTCTCTCTCTCTCTCTCCATCTGGACTTTTCCCTTTTAAATATTGGCAGATGTTTTATCTAACTACACTCACCAACACCCTTGTACATGACTACAGCCTAGTGGCCTTGAGGTCAGTCTACATCTGTGCTCACATAAGGCTATAGCTACTTGGTTTGTTGGCGTGACGATCTGTCTCACCTCATCTCACCCCCCTTGCACACTGAACAAAACAACAACTAACACTAACATCCTTTCCTCAGTGGGAAAAAAAGTGGGTGTTTATCAGTTACCATACAAATCGGCAGCGAAGGAAACATGACACCCGATTGGACATGCAAATGCTTGCTCCTTTACTGGAGCAATGCTACGACTTGAGTCTCAGTCATGGACGATGGCGCATAAATTATTTTGCATATCTTCATTCAAACAGCAGTCTCACATGGACTCATCCCAAATGAGTTTGAAAGAGGAACTGAAGTAAAATATATTTAGAAATGTAACAATGATTACATTGCCACTGGACTCCATAATGCTTTCTACTGTTCACTGTTTTCATGCATGTTTGCATGGTATAATTTTCTTTTGGGGATTGCTTGTTGTATATCTGTATTGTAAATATTTTTTACAAACGAGGTCACATGCACACTTTCACTTTATCACAAAGTTTCAAAATGAAACTAAAGCAGAAGACGTTGTCAAAGACTGCCAAATTATTTAGTGCTTCCCCCGTACAAGTCCCAGTTTCACAAATAATTCTGTAAAAAGTTCCTTGTTCAGTTTTTTTCACTTTGAGCAGCACAACCATCGGCCATGATCCTCCATTAACATTAATGTAGCCTTTGATTTGGAAATGTTCACTGTCATAGAGGTACATAATGTACTGGTGATCTGGCAGCTCTTTAAAAATCCAGAGCCTTATTTGTCAAATTAGCTTGTGATGCTATTGCACCTCCACTGACATTTTGTGTTTGATATTTCTTTAGTCTCCGATGACATCTGTCTTATCTGGAATTCTGTCTCTGTCCCACCTTTGCTGGTGACTCCAAATTGTTAAATCATAATTGGCCTATTCTCAAATGTCATCCTCGTCTGAATTCTTGAATCCTTGTTATGTAAGCAAGTAAAAGCATTTTATGCTGATGGAACTCTTAATTTCCTTTCTACTCATACATAAATTAAGGCTCTCTCCTGGCTTTGTCATGCCTTTAACACAACCAACGATAAAAATGGCGATAAATAAACACCAATTCAGCCTAATCATTTTGACTATAAATCTATCACCAAAATAATAATAAAGGCTACTAAACTACATCAATTAAGTTCAAGCAGTACACCTGTACTGCAAAAATGTTTGTTGTTTTTCATTCGTTCATTTGTTATTTGTTATTTGTTGTTGTTTCTTATTCGAATGTAATGACCTGTTCGAAATCAAAATGTACAGTCTATTAGACCGTTTGAAGTAGTTCGCCTTGTGATCCAGCAGAGGGCGCTCTAAAACTTCACTATCAGCTTGACCTACTGCACGCGCTATTGACCCTTGACCTATCAATTCAGCTAGCGTTAGCTTATGTTGTTTGCTACGAAAATGCGACACAAGCGAGCAAAGCCGCCCTGAGCGGCGAACGACAACAAATCTGACCTCACCTGCTAGTTTGCCACCCACGTGAGGCAGCGGAGATTGAGATTGAAAAAAAAAAAAAGAGGCAGCGGAGATTGAGGCAACACAGACGAGCAGAGCTGCCGAGCAAAGTCAAGTGTACAACGTCGTCTGTGTGCTGCATGAATGTGATGTTAGACGGACTGTGAAGTTAATAAAATAATGAAAATAATGTCGTGCGGTGTCCAGATAATGGAGGTGGAGCCTTGTTGAGGAACGCGCTCCTCGCTGCCCGGCGTATCTGCTCCGCCTTCCGCCATTGGTGTCAATATTCCATACGTGTTGGGCTGCGAGTGTGTCGCGCGCTTACATACGGGAATTTATCGTTTTTTATCGTGGGATGACATATTCTCACCGTGGGGAATGTTTTTGACGATATATCGTAAACGATAACATATCGCACATTCCTACTGAACATGACCACTCTCTTTATTTTCAGCCTTAAATCAACTTTTTATTCAAGAAACACCGCTTGCACCACGATACAGTATTACAAGAAATGTAAAACAAACACCACCAGAAGGAAACCCATACAAACAATGTGCTCCTTTTGGCCTTTCTTTTTGCTTTACATAGCAGTAAAAAGATGTAACACATACAGGAAGGCCACACACAGAGACCACCTTTCTCTTTTCCTGGGTTTCACTGGCACTGACTACATATGTTTGGCAATACAGAAATACCAACAAATACAAATAATCAACATGGTGGCAGGAGCATCAGTCAGTCTGGCAACATTAACAGCAACTAATCAGAGAACAAACTATCCCCTGCTTGGCGCTGTTGGTATGTCTGTTTCCCTTTCTGGAGGCTTTATTGGTTTAAAATGTACAAGTGTTTGTTTGCCAAAGAAAAATCAACAACTCCCAGCACAATGATAATGACTGTAGACAATTGTTTCCTAATCAAACAATAAACTGCATTTCCTTACTTTTTCTCTTTTCTCCTCTTAGATCAACATAAATGTGTGGGTTTACATGCAGCACCTGTGTAACTGTAGAACTCTCTATTTGGGTCCATTTGTGATTATTGTAATGTTAAAATGATCAACAATACAGACCATTTTAACCCGTCCATGTCAGGTCCTCATCATGTAAAAAACATGTATCCTTTTATGCAATATGTTTCCACAAGAACTCAATTGCAAACTATTTCACAGTTCAATTATTAACATTAAGTAGAGTGCATACCTCCACCAGGTCACCTCTTGTACCCACTCATAGATACAAGCCACCTACGTAATTAAGCCTGATTGCATTATTACCTGAGATATTCAGACAAAAAACGCAATGTAAAAGAAAGTGAGAAAAAAAATCCCACATTTGTCCCTGTATCCAGATCTCCACCAAGAGTTAATGGGGTCTCTTCTGGGCCAGGACACAACTTATATCCAACTTTTGAGGGAATCTGGCCAGTTGTTATTGTGTTATCTTGCTAACAAACTACCAACAAATGGACATGGGTGAAAACATCACCTCCCTGGAAGAGGTAATAATAGGTTCATCTATACCACTCAAGGGAACTACAAGACTGGTGTACAAAGTGCTCAATGTGGGCATGCACAAAAGTGCAACTGAGAAAAAAAAACTCTTATTCTGCACAGTAACACATGAATTCCCATTTACAGTGGAATGGTCCATCACACACATATACAAACAATCAAGTCTTGTTTTAGATACTGCAGATAGCTGTGGAAGAACATTGTTGACCAGAATAAATTCCATATGGTCTAAATTATAGCAATGTTCCTTGTTTCTTTGCATTGTAGGAGGCCTCATTTTCTCATTCCCTCCTTATTATTGTATTCTGTGTAACTCACTCACATTTGTTTGCCCATTCTCAAAAGCACCCAAGGTTAAGTTTGAGAACGGTGAAAGGATAGATGGTAAAAGAAATACGACCAAAGATAAAAACACTTTCTGATAGTTCAAATGTAAACACACTCTTTCTTGACACTGCATTAGCTGTGTAATAAAGTGTCCTTTTGTGAAATGGAAACACTTGTGGAAAACCAGTTGCCTGGTAGCAATAACATTGCTTTTGATAATGAGAAGACTATTTTGTTGGTCGGAAAAGAGAGTATGATTCCACCTTCTCATTATGGAAAAAAATGTGAGTGAACTGCTTTTAGTGTGTAGTTGTCAAAGCACTGAAAGCGTATTCAAATATTCTGGCCAATTTCGCCTGTGTTGCAAACTGCAAATTGGTGAGTGAAATACCATTGAAGCCATGCCCACTGTAAAATGGATCATCATATCTAGACAGTGTCCAGACATCTTTTCACAGCTATAACAAAGGGGAGTTTTCTATGTGCAAGGTGAACAGAGTGCGTGAGTTTGTGAACGTCCTTTTAAATGCAGTAGTTGTGGAGATAATGATGGATTCTCTCATCATGGAGAGGTTAACTGGCAAACTGTCCCATTATGTGAAAGCATAACATATGCAAGGTTATACACATAGAACATCCACACCACTCATGCACAGCGCGGATGGCAGGTTGATCACCATGACTTTTAGGTGTCCATACACACACGCATACACACAAAGACACACACACACGATAAACCCATGTGTCCCTGTGGTGATGGATCGGCTGGGAAACTATTTTGCAGGCACTTCTAATATTCAGGACTGTTGTAATTTTTCATACAACCTTTTATGTCAGCCACCAGAGAGAGAGAGAGAGAGAAAGACAGAGAGAGAGAGAGAGAGAGAGAGTCACCTTTGCCTAGGGAAAACAGCTGAGTAAATGGCTGAAGGGGTGAACAAATTAGGAAATTCAGAAAGTGCTTTGGTCGTCCTTTTGCCTTTTTGAGAAGGTATCTGAGGGTCCTGGTTGAAAAAATGACTCTGTGTAGCTTTTTTGGTAACATTTCTTCAAGCTCACGCAGTAAACCTGGTCCCTGAGAACGCTTCCATCTCAGATTATTAGCTGATGACTTAAATGCAATTAACAACACTTCCATCAGATTTTCCAAAAAAAAAAGTTTATAAATTGAACTTGGAAAGGCTCCATATAACCAAACCACACCTGCTGACATTAAAATGTTTTGACAAGACATAAAAAAAAATCAAAATGAAGGACTTTTCAATTACAGGATCACTTTGAAATAAAAAAGAACATATTGACTTCCCAATCTATGTGCTGTATCATAGGCAACTGGACTTGTTTCTTAAAGACGTTTCACCTCTCATCCAAGAGGCTTCTTCAGTTCTAACTAACTAGAGAGGAGTTGGCAAGCTTTTACACTCTGTGTGGGAGTGTCCTTTCAGAGTTGTTAAGGACATGTGTGAACTCTGAGTTTCAGAGTCATTAGGGCCACTTGTGGGTCGTTGACCCAACCGGCCTTCATGCAGGTTTCTAGGCCTTAGCAACCCACATGAAGGCCGGTTGAAACAAGTCCAGTTGCCTACGATACAGCACTTAGATTTACCATGACCTGGATGACTGAGAACCTTCATCAACATAACTTCCCAATATATAACTTATTAACTTAAAAAAGGTGATATGTTATGATACATACATGTACATTTAGGCACATGTAGGATGAGGAGTGACAATTACCACATTCATGAAATTTCAACCTCATACTGCAAGTCCCCCTAAACTATTTCAGAGGCAACCACCTTATTGACAGCTTCACAGGAGGCAGAAAGTCAAGCTACCTTAACAGCTCCCTCAGGGCTGTGTGCCAACAGCCAGTGCATGCATAGCATCTTTTTCTTTATCTTTCTCCTCTCCTCTTTACCTCTCTGCTTCTTCCACTACACTTCTTATCTTTCGTCCTTCTACTTTCCTCAAATTGCACAACTTCCTCGATCTCCCAGTGCTCTGGCATGGCACTAACGCTGCCAGAGTTGGATTAAGGGAAGGATTCAGACCCTGTTAAACCATGTTTAAAATTGAAACAGGCATGGTATGCTGTGGCATGTCAGGTAGCCAAAGTCATTTCCTGTACCGAGAGTTTGAGGTGGGTTTAAAAACTCGATTTCTGAGCTCAGATTAAGCAAGAGTAAAGCTGTTAACCTAAATTCTCAAATACCGCCCAAGTAGAGAATCAGGCCTTGCATTCAAGTTCTGCTGGTTTTAGAGGTAGGCGCTGTTGATCTGTTACCATATGCTGTCTTAAATCATGTTGCTGCCTTTTGCTGATGATGCAAATGGAGCTCTTCCTCCATCTGTTTCACATTAAAGCACTTCCAGCGGTTCAGGGTGGGAGAATTCCTTCAACTGTCTAGAAAGTCTTTTTTGTGAAACATCAACAGGAAGTTTTCAGTAATATTAAAAGCAGCGTGGGAGCAAAGGAGACTAATACATATATGTTTAAAAAAAATAAATTGACATTTTCTTGCATAGTTTGTGACCTGCACTAAATTGTTTTATATATATATATCTATATATATATATATATATATATATATATATATATATATATATATATATATATATATATATATAATATGTATTCTGAGTGTGTTGAGTTGGTACACACTGACTATTTCCTAATTGTTTTCTTCATCCATTTAGACATTTTGAACAGTGAAAGTAACAACAGCAATATATGTTTTACCCATTTAACACACACACAATACAACCTCTGTGCTTTCTCTTACATTATAACATGTTTTCGTTAAACTGTTAAATGCCCTGCCTCCCTGACATACATCTGTGTTTGATAACCACATCTGAGGGATCATTGAAAAAATGTGTGTATATCAGCTGCTATATCTTCTTATTGTTGGTATTGGCGTCAGCCTCAAAAAACGTGTATCAGTAGGGCTCTAACAGCTAGTAAAGAGCAGCAGGTGCTGGGTACTCTGGTGAAATGCTACGGCCTATGTTTTTGCAGCTACCTTTGAATTCTGGCCGCATTTTACGCAATCAATCACCACAGTGTGTCCAGTTTTGTTACATCGTGATGAACAGAACTGAGTATAACTGACGAGTTCAGCTGAACATATGAGCGAGTTTGAGAGGTGTGGGCAGGGTGTCTTTGAGGCCGAAAGGATAGAGAGCTGGACTGGAAGTGCAGTGAAAAAACAAACAAACAAAAAAAAAAAAAAACACACACTGAAAAACATATTTAATGTGACACATACTGATCTTCCACCTACACAGTACATGGAAGAGAAGATTTTGCACTCAAGCTCCAGGCTCCAGATCAATACTCATACTCAGCATTTAAACTAATAGTGCTCACATTTTCAGAAGGCTTTGCAGATATGAAGAGCTCACAAAAGCAAATGTACCTGAGTTTTGGTGTCAGATCATAGTAAGAGCAAAAGCCAGCAATAAGGGCTATTTGTATATAGATATGCTACATCTTTTGTGTCTATATTTCATTCAAGATTTAAAGTATTTTAGCCTGAAAGTGTTCATCCAACTTCTGCATACAGCTGAAATGGCAGGAAAAGATTATCTCAGTGATGTCTCTATTTGTAAGTGAAGTTTCAGTTGAAGCGATGAAGCTACAGGGGGAGAGACTACATGATGTGTCAGCTATCCCAGGAGGGTGGATATTAACCTTTCTAAAGTACCGGGCTGCGCTTTGTGTTTGACCGCAGCTATACATGAACAGACAGCCGTTAGTGTCCACAAAAACGGAGCACTCACTTGTCTCCGATGTGCGAGCCAGCAGCTGCGTCCCGAATCACCTCTGACTGACAAATGACAGCAGAGAGTTTCCTGCTGCTTCGCCCGCTCCGCACAAACCAGTCACCCACACAAATCGCACACAAAATCACAAAGGAACGACTTGACAAGTGCAGTTAACATCACCTTGCTTTTACCAACAGCTGCGTCCCAGTTCACCTCTGCAGCCTCCGAGACGGTCTGAGTGACAAATGACAGCAAAGGTCTAATGCCTCTTCACACTTGTGTTGGTCTGCCTGCCTCACCGCTGCCGCACCCGCTCACGCGTTGTCAAATAAGAAATAAAATAAATCTGAAATGTTAGGTCAATGGGGAGAGTATGGAAGTAATCCTGCAAGGCTCAGTGGTTCGATCAGGGCTTTTTTAAACTCACTTGTACAAATAATTGCCAAACTTTGCAATGACTTTCAAGATGTTTGAGATCTTAAAACTCAAGGTTGTAGTGAGGCCACTTATGCATTGTTTTGTCAAGTTAAGGCATGATGTTAACATGTTTTTAACCATTGTTATTTCTACCAGTTGTCCATAATAAGTCCTTAACATGTCTCATACTGTATATAAAAATGTCATGCTGGTCTCAGGTTTTAGTGCTGATTCAGATGTCTTAATTTGATTTCATCATCTAATGCCTTTAAAAAACATATTATTCATCTTAATCCCCATCGTTTTACTCACTTAGAACTTAGAATGTGGATGTCCTCTGTGTATTTATGTTGTAACTGAATGTAAGAGTGACATGACGGCTTTTAGGAAATAGTGACAGGTTTTCTGTCAGTACCTCTCCGTGTACTCGCTTCAGCGCTTCCTTTTCAGCCCCTATGAGCTGCAAAACATGCTCTAAGACACAGTCAGAAACAGGTTGAAATGCTGGCGTCAGACGGAGAAACAGAACATTTTTATGTCTGTTGGATCAAACTGTGCCCTGAGTTACTTTGAAAAGGGGGGAGGTTATCCTGCTGGAACTGCTTATGTAAGTAATTAGTCAGACACAATTTTTGAAAATTGACAAAGTTGTGGATGGTAAAAATTAAAGCTAAACAACAACAATGTAAAAATGAATGAAGTTTAGAATAAGTTGTGAAGAGAACGAGTGCACTTTTCAATTAGAGATAATCATACTGCGAGACGGATTTGAGTTGCGCAAGCTGAATGATGCCAAGATGAAAAGAATAAGCTTACTTTGTGTTAGTTTGTATTAAAAGTAATGCTCTTATATTTCAAGCACTCGAGTGGAGGAGTGTATTGACAGCTGACTGACAGTGTCATTGATTTCTACCATCATTTCAGCAGCGCTGTTTTGTTACCAAGTTGTTCCAAATTCAAATTTTGAGCCAGTTTTATTGCCATTGATTTAGTTTGATAGTAGACACTTAGGGGGGCGTGGCCACAGTCTGGCAGCCTGAGAGATATAATATGCTGAAGAAGTGGCAGAAGCCCGAACTGTTAGACGCCACAGCGAGTCTTCTACAGTTTCAAGGGTACACATTATGAAAGCAACACACAACTCTCAACAGTAATTCAGCCCACACATTCATATTCTGCATAAGCTAAACAGTCTGAGCGGGGACAATGTGAGTGGTGACAAGTGAGACATGCTGATATCCAGTACAGCTGCACTCACATATTTGACCTCCCAACACAAGGATCACATGTAATCCATAATGCATTTGTGTTGCTGAGATGGTCTGCGTTTAATGTGATTCACAAGGATTCTAAAGCATATGGACATTAATAATCAACATGAAATATATATATATATATATATATATATATATATATATATATATATTTTTCTTTTTTTTTTTTTATAGTTTCATAATATCAGATCTGACTCAGGTCAAATGTTTCCACAATACAAATGTCAATCTTCAAATAACAAGATGAAATTATGCGTCCGATGGACTATCACTGCAACGCATATTTGAATGTATACCACATACTCCTGTGCAAAAACAATACATCAGCAACAAAATAATCTAAAAATGCATTTTTATTGAACAAATTACTTTCCTCCTTGAACAATATATTCACTGTGAACCAGTCCTAGCAGCAAGACATCTCTGACTTTTATTCAACAATCTTGGCGACCTAAATTAACTACAGTAACAGGTTTCTGGCACTGCTTACAAATACCCTCTAAGTGATACATAAACCATTTTCAAATTGAGCTGAGAGAGCAAGGGTCTTTCTTTCTTGCTTGCTTTCTTTTTTTTTTCTCCCCTTTCTTAAAATCAAACAACTGGATACGTATCTCCTCTTAGCCTTAGTCAAGGGTACAATCTTCAGTGATGGGGTCAGGCAGGGGTGACGTCTACTCCTGAATCTGCTGCCATGACCTCAATCCCTCTCCACAATCACCTGCAGAGACTAATGATATTTTCAGCAGAGGTTTCCTGAGAGAAAATGCCTTCGGGCCAAAACACTGAAGGGGATATTATTCAAAGATCCAAAATGAACAACAGTAGGGCTTATGGTTTGAGCACATCATATTACCGCGCAAACTACAGGCCTGTCTATAGCAGAGCAAACTCTCATGCAAAATTGCTTCTTTCAGACACTGTGTCGACATAGACTGTCACCAAAACTCTCAGTGGTACAGATGAGTCAAACCTATACACTGCTGTAGATCAAGCTGTTTCATCTTATCTTGTCTGTATATACAACAACAACCCTATACTGAAAATGAATAAGCCACCTGTGAACAAACTAACAAAGCAAATTACTTCACAACACCTAATTGTTCTAAAATCACAACAAGTGGTGCTGTGTACATTCCCGCTAGAGTGTTAACTGTGTCAACTAAACAAGTAGGAACCGTCCACTGTATGAGGTGTAAGGAAATACCCATGTTAAGTTACAGTAGCATCTGACATAGGGCAACAGATAATATGTAAGGGCCTAACAGCTAATGACATTTTCTCTTTTACAAACAACACAAGTATGTCTTACATCTAACCCGTTCTCACTCGCAATGTGTCAAATCATAGTATAAAGAGCAAGAAAAGAAAAAAAGGGTGATTGGGTGGAACAGTGACAAGACGTTCCAACAGGAGACCGGGGTTCAATGTTGACCAAGTGTCAGCATTTAATTTAATTTAAATTAAGATGCATAAGTCAACTTATGTAAATTACATAACATAACATAAGTAAGTTACGTTAAACGACAGAATGGCTGTTATTTTAACACAAAGCAGGCGTAACGACTCGGTCCATGTTATACAGTCCCTGACAAAAGTCTTGTCGCTTATCCAAGTTGTAGGAACAACAAATAATAACTCGACTTGTAGTTGATCAATTGGAATCAGAAATGGCTTATATGAAAGGCAAAGGCCTACATTATGCTTATTATACCAAAGTAAAGTTGTGTATCATTCATTGAGTTTTATCATTTAATTAGGACAGAAAGGTCAGATTTTGCTTGGACAAAAGTCTTGTCGCATACAAAAATAATGTACGGTAGTAATTGTACTTTATTTTGAATACACAAACATGCTACAATAACATCTGAACATAAAGTCATGGTGCCTTGGGAAAAATAATTAATATTGTGTATGACTCCCATGAGCTTGGAGGACTGCATCCATACCTCTTGGCAATTACTCAGATAACTTATTGATGAAGTCATCTGGAATGGCAAAGAAAGCAGTCTTGCAGGACTCCCAGAGTTCATCAAGATTATCTGGTTTCATCTTCCAAGCCTCCTCCTTCATCTTACCCCAGACATGCTCAATAATGTTCATTTCTGGTGACTGGGCTGGCCAATCCTGGAGCACCTTGACCTTCTTCGCTTTCAGGAACTTTGATGTGGAGGCTGAAGTATGAGAAGGAGCGCCATCCTGCTGAAGAATTTGCCCTCTTTTGTGGTTTGGAATGTAATTGGTAGCAAGAATCTCTTGATACTTCAGGCTGTTGATGTTGCCATCCACTCTGCAGATCTCTCGCACACCCCCATACTGGATGTAACCCCAAACCATGATTTTTCCTCCACCAAACTTGACTCTTTTTTGGGTGAATCTTGGGTCCATGCGGGTTCCAACAGGTCTTCTGTAGTATTTGCGGCGACTGGGATGCAGTTCAATGGATGATTCATTAGACAAATCAACCTTCTGCCACTTTGCCACTGTCCATCCTTTCCACAAGCTGTGGGCCTTGGCAAATGCAACACAATTCTTTTGTTGTCTTCTGTTTAATGCTAGTTTGTGAGCAGTAATTCGGCCATGGAGAACTGTTCTTGTAGATACAGGGGTTTCTGGTGACCAGTTCCCATGTAGCTCTGCTGGAGTTGAAAAAGGGCTGGCCCTGGACTGCTGAAGCAACAAACAGTCCTCTCGAACAGTTGTCTTACGGGGTCTACCTGACCTGGGCTTATCATGAATGTCACCAGTTTCTTCAAATCTTTATTTTTATCCTCTCCACTTGACATTTTGATACATTGGAGATGTCTGCCACCTCTGCAGCAGACTTGGTCTTCAGGCTCTTGATGATCAGCACTTTGGTCTGTGGTTGAATCTTTGGCACGTTGTCAGAGGTCATGTTGCACTTCATATGAAGGTCTGGTGTGCTGGGGTTCTTTTTATACACACCTGGGAATGTGTTAATTACAGTATTTGTCACAGGTGGAGCTCTAATCTGTGATTGGTTAAATCGTTTAAAAACACAACAAGACTTTTGTCCAAGCAAAATCTGACCTTTCCATCCTAATTAAATGATAAAACTCAATGAATGATACACAGCTTTATTTTGGTTTAATAAGCATAATCTAGAGGCCTTTGCCTTTCATATAAGCCATTTCTGATTCCAATTGATCAACTACAAGTCAAGTTATTATTTGTTGTTCCTACAACTTGGATAAGTGATAAGACTTTTGTCAGGGACTGTAGTTTGTCCCTGTTTTTGTCTTGTTTATTTACCTCTCCTCTTGTTTCAGATCCCCCTTCCCTGCACATGTGGTTTCGTCCTCCTCCCTGATTGTCTGTCTCCACCCAGATCACTTTCACCTGTGTGTGTGTGTATATATATATATATATATATATATATATAGTCCTTGTGTTTCCCCTGTCCGTTGCCAATTCGTCTTTTTGCCCCCGTGCATAAACGTTCCAGCATTTGTTCCAAACGTCTTCTAGTGATTCCTGGTTTCGACTTCAGCCCGTGTTTCCTCCAACCTCGCCTCTGCCTGTTCCCTGCCTGATGTGTTTGCCTCCGCTGACTGACTTCACCTGTACTGAGCCTATTTCTGAGTAAAGACTATTACCTTGACTAGCTCTGTGTCGAGTCTTGCATTTGAGTCCAAACTATTGTTGTGGTTACCCTGGTCATGATAGCAGGGTGTTTTCCTAACCCTAACCAAGTAGTTTTGTTGCCTAAACCTAACCAAATCTTGACTGTTTGACAATGTTAGTAACAGTCAAAAAGTCATATATCCTAATAGGTCAGCAAGCTTTTTTTGAAAGTCTAAGTCCGCGTGCCATGTATGAATGTCTACAATTTGTTTTCAGGTCTATTTTTGCTGAGAACCATACATGTTTCCAAGTAAAAATAGGCGACACTCCGAATCCCTAGGTGATGCACCGCTGCAGCCTCACTTGATCAACCTGCTTACGCAGCAAGAATGTCGAGCCTCTAACCAGACGCAGCATGCAGTTTTGGTGCCTAACTAGACCACAGAGCCCTTCACATGCAAAGCTGACACTCGAGGGGGACACATGTATAACAGATCCTGAAACTACAATTATAAACCAGTGAGCAAAGTTTTTCATAAATCAACTCATTTGCCACTTTGTACTGGAGTAAGAAGTATGTTCACCTAGTGGCTAAATCCTCAGATGTAGACTTCCCTGAGTCTCTGGGAAATGGCAAAAGTTCTCCTTTAACTACTCTTTCCATGACTGTGGTCCATCCATCCCTTCCCTTGGCGCTTCAAAAGACATCCCCTACTCGAAGCTAACCCTGAATCATACCCTCTCACATACTCACTTTTGCAAAAGCTGAATGTCAGACTAAAAGCACTTTGTATTTAGCTTACGTGGCTTGAGAGTAATCCGTTTTACCTGTCCAATAGTGAGAAGCATTGCTAGCACACGACCACCACTGAGCAGAGTAAAGCGCAACAAAATATAATGTTGAACCTTTAACTCAAAACATAACTTTAATCAATTCAACCACATTGTATTGCAAATGTATTATAATAACAAGTGCTGCAATATCTGTCCACCACCTCGAATGCATCATTAGAGTCTGATATGTCATGATGCCTGACTTATATATCCAGAGCCAGTCTGTCTGCATGGCTCATGTACAGAGCAGAAAAATAAACCAGGTGACCCAGCATCCACTCAATCCCTGCTACCCGTTATGTGACTGCTATAATGGGTTGTGGGTGACAGATCAGCATCGCTGGATCCTGCGGCCACTAGCTCCCCTGTCTGCCAATCACTTGCCTCTGAAGAGAAGCCACACAGAGAGTATGTCTTCTTCCACTGTTGGGATTGTGTCTGAGTGACAAGCATAACAAAAATACATCTGCTTTCATCCATAGGGTCTTTATTGATCCATTGTTGGCAAACAGGCAGAAAATAAAGGAACAAAGTTAACTTTTTTTAAAGTATCTGTGAAGCTTTAGATGTTTGAGTGACGCACTGAGTGAACATGTCTGGCTTCATCCATCATGTATTCATTCATTCATTCCCGTCCCTGATTTCCGCCCACAGTTTCAAACTGCAAAAATATGTATTTTTTCCTGTCCTAGAAGCTAAAACTGCACACTGTCACTGTTCTCCCTGATGTTATAGGTGATGTAAAATTAGATGAAAAAGATGAGAACAAGAAAAGAGATGAATGTGTGTGTTGAATATTTGTTTATATTGTTTCAGACAAATATTCAGTATAAATGCATCCATAAAACGCTAAGTAATGCTCTTGCTATTAACTTAAAACTAATACATGATAACACAAATACAATGTGACAGTGGCTTTCTTGAGGGAAAAGTGAGTGCTTATGTCATTTAAAATCCCATGACAACCACTTGGTCACTTGTCTGCCTGGAACTGATATGACCTGAATACCAAACAGAGTGGAAAATATCATGACTGGCTACACTGCTGACGGACAAGTTAAGGTTGATGTTTTTTTGCGTGCCTGTCCATGTTAATATCAGGATGCATAATTTTTATATGCACATGTCCTTCATCTTGTGTTACGGACAGATGAGAACCCACCTAAAGTGACAACATTTTGTGGATGGCCTTGGTCAGGGATAAAGATGTGGTCAAGATGGCCGACCCTGTCCCCAAGAAATTGCACTCATATACAAAATGCAAGAATAATTATGTTTTGAAGAAAACATAATCCTGTACATATCTACATTTGCATTATGATACATGTTTGTAGTTAATACAGCATTATAAAACCTCTGAGTATGTTAAAGCACTTGAGGAAAGATCAAGGTCCCGCTGAATACAGAAAAGTCCACAATGAATTAAAACACAAATTGTTAATTGACATCAAACAAAGAAACCCCCTTCTTTCCCTCACCTTCGAAGGGCATTCTGGTTTTTAAAACTTGGGCCTTGTATTTACATGTATTGGTGTGTAAATGATTTGTACTTATTAAAAGTTTTTAAATTGGCTGAGTAGATCGCCTCAACTTAAGTCCACTAAAAGTCCTTGTTTCCACAACTGGCAGGCTTAGTTTGTTATTCTGACTCCAAACTCAATAGTCAAAGTCTTTCGAGGCAGCAATTCCATTTGTCACCACTGCAGGCCAAGTTTAAAGATGTAAGTAAAGATGTTAGTATGTGTAATTTCAATCCAAGGTATTTAATTAATAATGCTCTGGATTGTCCTAAAGTCATCATTGTTCTTCTTGTCATGTTGATTACTAGAAACGCAAGACGAATGATGAAATTGACATCGTCAGTTACTTTACAAATCTAACCATAATCCCTACAGTGATGTGCTGTTTGTGAGATATATTTAAATAGAACTCGAGAATGAATTTAAGCTTTTGAGTGTCTGTCGTAACTTCAGATTAGATCTTCTGGCCAACATGTATTGTATCACAAGGTGGTCGGGCTCTTGTTTTTGACTGAGAAATTTTCAGTTACCTGGTGGCAGCAAAAGAAGAAAAGAAAAAAATAACTACGATGACCTCGAAAGCAAGTTAAGCCTCAGAACGAGATAAGCTGATTTGTTCGACATGCAGTACAAATGGTTAACAATACGAGGCAGACAAGCAGCTGAAATGTAATTTCTCTACCTGTAATCTCTCTAAGTGTAATAAAGGAGTGTGCAAGTGTGTGTGTGTGTGTGTGTGTGTGTGTGTGTGTGTGTGTGTGTGTGTGTGTGTGTGTGTGTGTGTGCGCGTGTCTGGTGTGTGTGAATGAGCTTGAATGTTGAGCACTGAGTGACATCAGGTGATGAGGTTATCAGATCCATGTCTATCCATCAGCGCAAGTGTATGTGGCAGTGCTATGTGCAGATAGGGAAAGTGTGTGTTTGTGTGTGTACCTGTCTGAATACAAAGTGTTTATGTGACTTATTCATGAGTCTCTTTTAGGTGATAGGTATTTTGTGGCCGTGCGTTTGTTTTTACGTGAGTGTATGCCTCTGGCCAATCCATCAGTGCACTGTGTTCATGGCAGCATACACACTGATGGGTGAATGTGTGCGTCTGTGTGTGGAAGAGCTTTTGGCAATGCACAGCACCGATGTGGTGTACTCTGCATGTGAACATAAGTGTTTGTGTGCGCCTTTGTGTGTGCACGTTTCCTATATGACTGGAATAATCATCTTTGTAAGTGAGACTAAGTGAGATTTTGTGTGTGTGTGTGTGTGTGTGTGTGTGTGTGTGTACGCCTCTGGACTACAACCCAAGAGTCTTGTTTGTATGCTGTCAGTCACCACAGACAGCCATTGGCTAAACAACACAAGAGAGAGGAATTGAGAATGATGGAGAATGAAGTGGTAGGAAGGAAGAAGAGATGAAAGAAAATGGGGAGATGCACACATGGGACAGAGAGGGAAGAAAAAATTAGACAAAGGAAGTTGGAGACAGATAGAGAGAGCTTCGGGGAGAGAGAAAGAAAGGGCAACAATGGCAGAGAGCAAACTGAAAGAGAGGGAGAGAGAGAGAGAGGAAGAGACGGGGGGGTGGAGTTCTCAAGGGTGCACGCTCCTTACATTATGAAGGATGAGTCAGACTATTGAAGGCGCATGCACATACAAACACATATATATAGAGTCACCTTGGTGCTATAAGCCTCTTTCCCCGAGGTCTACTTGATTCTTTACACGAGGTGTGCTGCGGTGTAAAGCTGTCACAAAAGCTGGTACAAGTCAGCCAGTAGCTGAGAAAATGGAGCACCAAACTCAAGGCTTTTGCACCTATATAGTATGATAAGATATTTTAAGCCATCTAAACAGAGCTTATGAATATAAAGCGGTCACAAAGTTAAAGTGATTTCAGAGAGTTTGGAGTGCTCTCCAGTGTTTTCCCTTCAAAACAAAATGGTCAAAGAAATTCACAGACGTAAGGGCAGAGCAAAGAGCACATTGGTATCATGTGCCCTGATTGATCTGGATGGATTGCATACTAATACTTAAATGCTTGAATTGCATACGTACATCACATGCTCTACCTAACATTTAACAAAAAGTTAATACAACCTTCACATTCACAATTTTGTCGTGTTTTCTCATGGGCCTGCTTCAGCTGTGATGACACCACTGCCTCACAGCCGAGGACAGCCATGTCTCTGTGGCCCGGTAAGGTAGGAGGGCAAAAAAAATATGTGTCTGTGCAATAGACTAGAGAGAAAGCTCTGTCTTGTAGCTTCTGCCCAAATCTCTGTGGTTTGGTTTCACTGCTGTGTTCCTGTTTGTACTTTCACATATCAGCCTAATATTGCAGTAAACTGAAAGCTTTCAGCTGTATTGCCCCCTGTGTTAAGTTACTGCTGATGCAAACTGAATCTTCCCGGGCGTGGATGCTTCCCATCAAAAGCTTCTCACAGCCTAAGTGGTGGGATGCTCTCAGTGTGAAGAAGTTATAGGAAATGCAATGTGTTTGTCACCAGAGTTAGCCGAGCTTCATTAGCTGTGCAATTCTTCAGTAAAAACATGTCTAATCAACCCCAATATGAACATACCCTGTGCCATTTGGTCAGCAGATCTGTTTTAAACATTGGAGGGATAAATAGTACAAACAGAAACAGCCACAGTAGAGCTGTAGGCGGCATGTACTCACTGTTTGTGACGAGCACACCTCCAACATGTCATCGAGACAAACCTTTGCTGTGCTATGCAGTAGAAAACCAGTGTGCCAGAGCAGCTTGACTGCTAGCTGTCTAATGGCATGACTGCACCCCTCACTATGGAAAAAGCTGTTAAGAGTCTAGAAACTACAGCAATTTAGGGTAAATGATGATTTCAGTTCATTTTAGTACTTTCTGAATCCAACTGGCACATGGAGCTTCAAATGGACCTGAAACATGCCCGATCCCTGCAGTTTATGAGCAGAGGCAGCAGAATGGTCAAAGGATTCTCTGTAAGAGTCCTTATCAGCCCCAAAGGCGGTGCTGTGTAACAGGCCAAGGACATTTATGCAAGTGCTGAATGTGAGAAATATGTACAATTATTGTACTTTCTACTGCAACAAAATGTATTTGATGCATTTAGCCACTACTTAATTTGCAGAATATCATATTTAACAGAATGAATAGAGCTACTTCTCTTTAAATGGAAGCACAAGTAAACCCCAATGCGAATTTACTATCGTTCACACTGGCTTGAGCACTTTTAAGGTTTTGATACTGAAATAAAAGGAAACACATGCTGAGAGCTTAATTCACAAAAAAAAAAAGATATCACTGCCAGGCCATTGCTGGTGCAGTTGCTCATATGCATCCATCTATGGTCTTCTTTCATGTGTAGAGTTTTCATGTTATCTCGCATGCTAGTTGCTGACTTTAGATTTGAAGTTGATAGCCGAGACAGACCAACATTGGAAGATACTACTTTTCTGTATCATCAAACAACACAGAAATGGCATATCAAACATAATATTACCTCCCTCAACAACACTGACATTGTTGTCCTCTAAATACCTTCAAAAAAAATACAAATCCGACACTTTGCATGTCCTATTTGCAAATTGTCATCTTGCTGACACCAAAAATCAATAACATTACTTGTCACAGAGAAAACAAAAGTAATCTTTTCACCACTAGACACAGATGGCAATAAAATGAATACTGTAGAATGAGTAAATGTATTGGAACAAACAGTCTTGTGGACAAAGAGATTCCTCTGACAGATGGAAAACAATTGGAGGATGGTATTACATTCCTAGCTGTATCTATTTTGTCCCTCAGTGTGATTGTAAAACAAAACAGCGGCGGCATGTAATTTTGCTTATGGAGGCGGTGGGTGGTGTAATCCAGCCTTGAGTCTTTTCCAGTGACAATGAACCAACAAAACAACCAGGAAGACCTTTACAGCAATAATGAGTAGGTTGTTCATGGAGGAAGCGAGAGATGCCACATTATCTCTCTGCATCTCTCTCCTTCGCACACATGCTAGCTTACATACTCGAGCACTGGCTGTAATCAGCATGCTTTGAGCACAGGTATGAGTTTCGTCTGACCCGAACATGTTCAATTAACTTGCAGTAATCCCTCTAGACTGATGGAACTGGCTGGAGGCTAGTTGTCTATTATTGTAAATGGAGAGGTTACCGTGGCTGTCTGTCTATGTCTTTGTGATTGGTGATTGTAATAGAGATTTCATTTTTTGTACTTAAACATTACTTCTTAGCAAAGCTTTTCTGACTGGAGCATACAATTTTAGCTGGCAAATCAGGTACCGTTCACACCGCTCAAATACTAAAATATATATTTCCAGGGCCCCATCTCAGATTTACCAAACTGACAACTCCATTAACTGAAACATTAAAATTATTGCAGCAGCCTAATTCAATGATATAACTTTGACATAATAAATGTGTCACCTCTGGATCAGTCTGACGATTGCAAACAAGTATGAAATAAATATACAGAATCAATGCATTACTGGTTAAAATGCATGCTGTGTAAAAATGTGCAGCCTTGCAGGCCCAGCAGAATGTGCTGCCAGAGTGAGCAAGATGGCTTTTTTTCCAATTCAGCTGCTGTGTCTTCCCTAAAAGGCACATAATACAGATTGATGACACCAAAGTTTATAAAGCGGCTCATGACTTCAGCAGCATAACATCCCTCCTTTCCTACTTTTCCTGTCACTCTTCAGTGGCTACTGAAGAATGGCTGTGGAAATAAAATGATACCGGGAAGATTCATATTCAAACCCAACATAAAGAACTATGTGTGGCCAATGGAGATATCTAGTCTCTCATTTTGTGGGCCCAAAAAGGGCATTTGCTTTCTTTTTTCCATGGGAATTCCTGCCCTTTGTATTTAAATGACAATCTACTGCTTGTTTTCTGAGGGGATTCTCTCCAAGGTATTGATGGTATTCAACTGTGACTGCCCACACAGGAAAACAACAGGTGTCTGACATATAAATACCAAACAGAAGGTGTCAGTAACGCAGGTGTTCAGAACACCAGCCACCATCCAGGAACACAGAAAATGGCAATATGCTGTAAACCTGAACAGAAAGAATAAGTAGCAAACTCAGACAGAGCGACAGTGACTTTGTTGAATATTTACCAAACTTTTTTTCTTACAGTGGTTTTTCTTACACTTGAAAATTGGGAGGACTTACAGTACATGCAGTTCACTTGATGAGCAAGCTTTATGTATAATATTGTGCCATAGATGCGTCGATTACTGTCTTTTCTTTCACCCATCTCCTCTCTCTCTCTCTCTCTCTCTCTCTCTCTCTCTCTGAAATGGTATAAAATTGGATGGCTAGTAGCAAATGGTAAATATGCTGCTTACCCTATACTGTATTGTTTTGGAGCAAAGTCAGACCAGCGGAGGCCACGATAAAAGCAGGAGCAGCTCAAAAGGCTACTCACTGGAAACTGCCATGTTGGAGAATCCTGTCACAATGAGGCTGAAATGCTGGGATATGAACAGTAAAGGCCCATGTCCACATAAGTTTTGTTTTTTTGTTTTAAGTTTTCAGGATTGAGGACCGAGTGCATACGCCTTGACATAAGTCATAGCATAAGTCATCCAGTCTGCAACCATAAGAAAGACAGGAAAAAACAGGGCTAGGCAAGTTATACTACACAAGCAAGATAAGCAGGCCTCTTTTCCAGCACAGACCTAAAGAGAACCTGGTCTCCACATCACACATATTTAGCAGGATCCTTTCTTTTATACAGTGTTACTAAGTCCAGTTATATGCAATAACTGGAAAATAGAAATGTGTCAGTCCGATGTGTAAGAACAAGGCTGTAGCAAAAACAGCCAGACAGGTGTCACTTGAGGACACAGCTAACAAACCCCAAAAGAACAAGAGAAGATGAAACGACTAGCCCCATTTCGATTATGTAATCAAGAAGGGCTCATCTTTTCCCAATACAGGACAATACAAGAGTAGATTGGTCCCCAATATCAGATCAAAAATAAAGACTACTCATTAGGCCGGTTTATATTTCCCATTTCCATTTCAAAGAAGGCCATTTGGCCTCATTAGCCTGATTTTTCTGGTATTGACTCTAAAGTGCTTTCAAAGTCTGCTGTACAAAGTTTGCATTGTAATGGTTAGAGCAATTGTCCTTCTGAAATGTACCATCTAGCCTCTGTGACAATGTGAAACTGAGATAAATTAGAGACAGAGAGAGAGAGAGAGAGAGAGAGAGAGAGAGAGAGAGAGAGAGAGAGAGAGAGAAATTCCCCTGTTGATGACATGAGCAGCTCCCCTCTAAACAGTCATTTTTAAACTTAACCGTCAGCATTCTGCTATACAACAGGTAGTTCCACCTAGGCCATTTGATCAGTGATAGACATGCTCCAATAACACATCATTCCTTGGTGACTGTGTGCTGCTTGCTATGCCATGACACACATTAGATACTATATATGTT
This sequence comes from Lagodon rhomboides, assembly GCA_039737535.1. NCBI lineage: Eukaryota > Metazoa > Chordata > Actinopteri > Spariformes > Sparidae > Lagodon > Lagodon rhomboides. The sequence goes on from CM077786.1 coordinate 15,017,585, forward strand.
ATACCACGTCCATACCCATCAACTCAGGTTGCACAATACTCTCTGCTGCAGTGTGATTAAGCTCACCCAAGATGAGTAACAGTAATGTCATCGTGACTCATTAAATGACTGCAATGCTCTTGTTATGTAAGGAATTGTGTGGAACACGTCCTATTAAATCAAAACTTTGATATGAAGGATTGGAGACTGGGTATTACCTGAAATGGAATAAATAAGAAGGTTGGAAGACTGATGTGTTTGAATATGGTCCATGGGGCATAACCTCCTTCTCTCTTTATGTCTCAGCGACTGTGATTGAATACAGCTTCGCAACAAATGAAGGGAATCCCCATTAGGTAGCAATACACAATAAAATGTCAACCTTCCCTCCTATACAAAGACAAAAGAAGAAGAGAAATTCCCAATGATAACACCATCTATCATCGTCTATCATCAGTATCTAGACATCTTCTGTCTTCTGCATTTACACTGCTATTCTTTTTTTCTTTCTCTTAAATGTTGTGTAACATAAATGTGGCCAAAACCTTATCACAGGCTTCTTTTAAAGGTAAGGTTTGTGCCTTTCTGATTGGCAATCATTTTAGGGAATTATTCATGTTAGTTGGCCTGATTCTATATTCTTTCTTTTTTTCCCTTAAAATTAGAATATTACTTCACAACAATCGGTATGCTGGTCAATTATTTGAACATTGTGCTCATACTAAAGAGTGTAATAGGCTCACAGATCAACTAGAGGACAGCATGTGATTATATCGGTTTGCCAAGTACACACATGTATGAAGGTGTAGTAGCAGCAGGGGGTGGTAATGACAGGAGCAAAGGACCAATGTATTTTAAGATACTCCCTTGTCAATAGGTTAGCTGAGTTGGAAGGGTGGTTCATTCACAGGGCATTCAGCTAGGAGACCAGAATTTTGTGTGAAGCCAATAGTCAATGGTGACTACTTGCAAAGTACAATATGAAATTCTACAGCAAAACAGTTTTGACATTATGACATCATTGTATTATGTTGAAGAGAAATTTCCTGAAGTTAGCAAGTAGACCAGCTATCAACAGCTCCTTTGCTAGCAATGTGAGCAATCTCCCAGTGCTCCAAGATTACCATTTACCGATTACTGAGTATGAATTCTACAAGTAGCCAATTATTAAATATCTTACACATCTTTAAGGTAGTTATTTTAGTTAGTTCTGTTAGTTTCTGTAATGTTTCCATGGGCAGGTGAGGCCAAATGGAACAGTGACATGGTGGACTGGACGGTTTATTACACGATTTGGTGTAATACTGGACCATTACAAAACATAAAATCCTGACTGGAAAAGCCTAAGGCACAGGTCTCTGCACAACCTCTTCATCCTTCATCTTTAACTATCTACGCATTCCCCTCTCTCACGTTTTTCTCTGCTATCTCTGTCTGTATCTTTTTTGACTCGCTTGAACATAATAATATGTGAGACTGTTTGCAATAGCGGGAGGGATTTAAAAATAATGAAAATTAAAACATTATAGTGCCAACATTTGAAGTGGAGGTCAGTGTTGGTCTCTGCATGGGCAAGTGTCTGTAAACTTAAGTGTCCTAACTTGTTCCCCCAAAACTCTAAGGTTTGATCGTAGTAATTGCAAAACAAAGTTAATACACCCATAATCAAAGATGAGTGCACAAGGAAAATAGGTATAAACAGAAATAAAGTTCAGGGCAATACCGCAAATACTCATAATCTAACCATGTATATTTGTTTCATTTTAGGTCAAAGTATCTAATTTCATACCTTGAATTTATTGCTTTTTTGTTTCTTTTTGTTTGTGATATTTTTTTGAGGTGACATTTTTTCAAGTGAGCCTTTTTTTCAAAATGCTTTGGATTCCCTCCACTTTGAACAAAACCTTAAAGAGGCTCTGCACTGTGATCAATTATTTATTAGATTTACACAGTGGCCAATACAGAACAACTTCCTTGTTAAAATTACTGTCACACAATGTGGGAAACACATAATAGCAATAACATGGTGCTGATCAGTAGTGTGTGTGTGTGTGTGTGTGTGTGTGTGTGTGTGTGTGTGTGTGTGTGTGTGTGTGTGTGTGTGTGTGTGTGTGTGTGTGTGCGGTTTGTGAGCAAAACAAAGGAAGCACAGAGGAAATTGCCTACAGAGTCAGTTGAAATCAAATGCTTTGTTATCTTCTCACCAGGTTTGTTCCATTGATACAATAGATGCAATCAGATCATCACTTTTATAACTTTTTTCCTCTTCCCTCATCAGTTCATCTTATATGTCTGTCTTTTCCTTTTATCTCCTCATCCACCAATTATCATTTGTTCAGTTCACCTCCTTGATTGTCTATTTTTCTGTATCACGTTCCCCTTCCTTTAGTCCTCTCTTTCCTGTCTTTCTCATCTAGCCTTCAATCATGTCATCTCTTTGATTCTTCATTTTATGCCCTTGCTCCTGTCATCCTGGTTCTATAATACTGCTTCTTTCTCAGTCACTCCTCTCATACATCTCCCCATCACCTATGTCCCCTCAGCTTTCAGTCTTCTCCTCCGCCAGAAGAGGGCATATCACAGGGAAATATAACACTCCCCTCTCCCTGCATAGAGAACAGAGGAGGGGGGAAAAAAAACAGGAGAAGGACGGGGAAATCAAACTGATCTATTTTGATCCCCCCTGTTTTCAGGCAGGAAGTCTGGCAAGCTACCCAATACAAACACACACACACACACAGTTTCCAGAGAGGATTTGGAAGCCTCCAAAGACATGAATTTTAGTGAAGAGAAAAAGCAGAGGGATGAGCGATAAAAGACAAGACAAAGATTAAGCATGAAAGCAGAGGAGGGGAATCTGCCATAGGGGCCCTGCAAGGATGGAGGAAGTAGGGGAAGAAGAGAAAGAGGGAAGAGAAGGGGAGGAAGGAGAGGAGGAGCAAAGAGAGGAAGAGAAGGGGGTGAGATGAGGCAAAAGAGCTGGGGGAGCAAAATTGCTGGGTGAGAGAGGAGCCATGAAGAATGCAATGGGAAGATAAAAGAGACAACAGACGGAGAAAGAATACAGTATAATCAGACTCAATATAAAATGATCATGACTGAAGCAGATGCTGTTGTCTTACACAAAGAAGAGAAAAAACATCTTGGTCTCAGTTCTTCAGTGTTTTTGAATATACTTTCATGTAAATATAAATGAAACAATGGTTGTTATCCCACGCACGGCAACATTTTCTTTCCGGTGCGATATGCCAGAGCAGTAATGTCAAGGCTAACTTCCATTGTGCAGAGCTAGATCAACTATTGTGTGCACTGTGTTTAGAATCAGCACAGTGCATCTTTACATCCACGTCACCCACAGCCATGCCTCTAATTATTTTCTTTCAGCCACCGCTTCTTGCGAACACAAAGGTTTCGTGAGGGGGAAAAAAACAAAGTCTTTTGTGATGTTGAATGCGTGTTCCCTCAATCTGTTTTGATTTCCGAAATATTAAACTTAAGAGTCCCTCAATGAAAAATATGATCATATGGTGTATACATTTTTGTCTTATTCTTGAAGGATCCTGCAAAAAATGCTAAATGAGGATGAGGACTGAATATTTCAGGGTATGTAAACAAAACCTAGCTTCTTATCCATGTTAAACGTGAGTGAAACTCTCACAATGTTCCTTAAAAAGTTATCAAGATATTAACTGCTAATTAAAATTATGTACAGGGCTGCACACATGATTTTTTTTTTCTTTTTGTTTTTTATTGACAAATTAGATGACTGATGCCCATCACATTTTCCCAGAGCCCAAGATGACTTTTGAATTGATTTTTCTGATGCACCAAAGATATTCAATTTACTATCACAGAAGACCAACAACCAATATTCAATTTGAGAAGCTGGTAAGGTCACTTATAGGATTCATGACAAATGACTTAACATTATGTTATTAAGAGTTTAGACATAATGTTAGCATTAGATCACATGAAACAATATTTCAGTCACTGATTCAAGTGTGAAGTTATTTTCTGTCTTAAGACCGTTTCTCTGAAATGGCTTTTTGGAAAAGGCAATGACCCACCTGAATGAAATATAACATCCTGGTTATATATTTTTTCAAACACATAAAGATAGCTGAACTCAGGACATCAACTCTCCTACATGAGAAGCGGAGACTGTGCCACACACACAAACACACACAGGTTGAGATGAGTGAGGACGGGGCAGTAGACTGTCAGCTGTTTCACCGTCACAGCTGTGTGACAGTGTGTGAAGCAACCTCGGTGGGCCATTTGTGTGTCTGCCAGAGATACACTCACGCAGATGGACATGCACATACTACAATACAAGCATGAGCACATTTATATACACATTGTCTTTGAAACGGCACCACAATTTAGTGTACATGCATCCACACACACAAACCGATCAACCCCGTGCCCTCTCTTCACACACATTTCAGAGCAGTGAGGCGTGACTCAACACCAGTTGAGATCATCAGGCCTGAGACTGAACTGGACCGACAGGCCATCGCTCATAAACATCACCGCTCTGTGTGTGCGGGGGTTTCACAAATATCAGTGTGCTGTGAATGTGTGACGTCAATGGGTGACTTCGTCCCTCAAGCCTGTTGCTGTAGTGTCCATGATTTCACCCATTTAGTGAGACTTCTCCTAATGTTTTGCCTCCGTCTCTTCTCCAAGCCATTTAAAAATAACTTTTTTATCAGATATATTCTTGATGAGAAGTGGCTTTATTAGCCTGAGTGCTGCTTTTATCATATCAACAGATTTTATACCGCAGGTCCCGAGTTTTCCGTTTTCCCTCTTTGAATGGCGAATACAATACAGACCACTGCTACCAGAAGTATTTCCTCTCCATTCAGGCGCAGATTGTACTAGCTAGATGGCCATCAGCTGTAGTCTTTGTGGTGTGTTCAAGTGTCAGGAGTCAGACTTGATACAAACAAATATGATCTAAAGTCTTCCTCAATAGCACAAAAATACGATAGAATAACACATTGTTTGCTTTTATAACCTCCAAAGTCATCATAAAACTTCAGTGAAAGCTATTATGGTTTCTAAAACTTTTACTGACTGCTTTTAAATAAAAATATCCTTTAAAAATACAGCAGAAGCATCTCAAAGGTGCACTATTGCTATGACTAACAGCACTACTGGGTATATCTGTTTATATCTATAAGCTGGCTCCACACATTTTCTACAGTTGGCCTTCATGTATCACAGCATTACAGTATGACACCAGCCAAGGTAAACAGGAGCCAACCTCTTCTTTTCCTTTAATAAGATCACAGAGATTGGGACACAAATGAAATAGATAAGTACATAAGTTAGAAAGTGCTGAAACTCTTTCTTTAATTTTAGGAATCTCCAAAGATTAGCACCTCCCCATGGGGTTAGGTTTTGGTGAGGCCATGCCTGTTACTCCAATTGGGGTATCCAATTATGTTAATCTGCAGATTAACAGACTTGGACATGACACTGGCTTGCAGAGACCACATAGAACAGAAAAGTTTAATTCTGCAAACGTGGATGTCAAAACTAAGCATGTCTCATGCAGGTGCATAAAAACATTCCTATATGTGAGCAAAATGCTGCACCATATCATAGAGCAAGTAGAGCCCTTCTCTAGTAAAAGCAGCAACAGAAGTAGGTGACTGAGGTTGGCAAAACACTGTAGAATACAATAAAGAAATAATTAGATTTTGCTTTATTTCATTTATCTTCATGACCGTTACAATATGTACAAATCGGCCTCAGCAAAGATCTTAAGGATCAGCTCAGGACATTTCTATTCTGTATTAACCACATCTGATCTGCAAACATTAAAGAGTGTTCTCTCTAATCCATATAAATAAATCAGCCACACATGCACAGATTCAAACCTGCATAATGTAATCTGCAAATTACTGAATGTCTTGGTGGGTCAGAAGTTAGTTAGATCTATGACGTACACATCCTCTGTACGGATAGTATGCAGTCTTAACATGTCATTGAAATTGAAACTGGTTTCATATTGAGAGCTTTGCATAAAAAATAATTACACCACACTATGCAGGCATCAGTGTTTCTGCTGTAATGCAGAGTGACTAAGTATGTAACATGACATATGGAATGGCCACCTCAGGGCCCATACACTACTTTAACACCACTATTAGAGGACATGCAATTTTTATAGCATAGCAGCAATTCAGTGCACCAGATGACGGCTATTACAGTGAATGAGAACTGATTTGTAACATTAAAGCTTGGTCCATCACTTCTAAATGAATTAATTCTTTCATCCTTTACCTCCTAAATTCACACTATAATTACTCTACAGAAAATATCATTCTTTCATTTTTTCTGCAACTGGATATTTTTCAAATGCTTTAATAGCACATTAATGTTACACTCACCCCAACCATCCTGTAATTCATATATTACTATACATATGACTGCACTGAATATGCTGTAGTGTTGTAATTGTCTGCTTTGTTATTGTTGAGATCACCTCATTTGCTCTGTTCTTATTTATAACCTGGTCTTTTCCATTGCTCTATGTTATTTGCCGCTGCAGCTTTCAATTTCCCCACGGGGATCATTAGATCATCTCCTTTAGAAATCATTTAATGCACAATGGAACAGAGAATGCATCTTTTAACTCTTTGTGGAATAGGCTGTGTGGGATCTGTAAAAGACTTGAGCTGACTGTAGATTTCAGCAGGCTTAATCTCAAGTCTTAGAGACTTAATATCTTTATAGTGTTTATGTACTGAAATTCTTTTTAAAAAAGACATACAGTGTTGGAATGGACTAGAGGTTAAAGAGCTTTCTCTAGACAACCAGAGAAATCAGCCCAGTATATCTCATGTGCAAACACCTTGCATTCTTTCAAATGATTTCCAAATGAACACATGTGGTACTGTAATTTTTAAATATTTTTTTCCTACCTCACCATTGTTTTCAGTTAAACTCTATCAAAATCAACTGACACAAATGGACCATTCCTCTGTGTCAGGGCTACTCAAAGTGGGGCTTGTGGCTTAATGTTGGCCCACCATGACCTTCAAGCTAGCAACCTACAAGCTGAAACGACACGACCTTAAACAAGCTAGCAGCTATTACCTTTTTTCATTTAATGCTAGGGCTCATCTCCCCACATGCAAACCAAGTGTCTCCGACACTATTATGCAGGGGCCCCATGGCTGCACTCTGCGTTAAGTGCCACTGGTTTGAAGACATGCAAACGAGCCAGAGCATTTTTTTTCCGGATACCAGAATGAGAATTGGTGCAGCCAGACCTTCTTCCAGCGCTGACACAGGGCTGTGGGGACAGGTCAGGCTGTGTGAGACTTAGTAACTCATGATTCTAGCAGGCTACCAGTTTGCATCTTAATATAATGTAATAGGTAATGGCTTTTTGCCAATGGCCCAGCATTAAATGTATTTTATTTGGTCACCTCTGTTTTATGTCAAACTCAGATGTGTGCTATCACTAGATGATGGAAGACCAAACTAGTTAGCAAAAGTAGTAGTTAGCAAATAAGTAACTTGCAAAAGTAGTGACACTCAGGAAATGTCAGATGGCAAATATCACGATGTAGAGCCCAAAATACAAGATGACTACAATTTTTATTAAACAACCATTGTTCCATATCAGCATGAGCCGGAGTATACTGAGGAGGAAGTGGTGCTTGGGTGAGTAGAGTGAGAGGGCAAGAAGAGCAGACAGTGCAGGTACATCATCAGATCTGAAGCGGACTAACAGCTGAATGCTTTGAACTAAGGATCATCACAAAGTGGCTATTTGAAAATGTATAAGGTAGCTTTTCTCTTTAGTCAGTAAGTCAACACAGCGTGCATGTATCTGTCTGTTCAGACATGCCTGGTCTTCACTGCAATCATAATCCACACACTCTCAGAAAATAAGGTACAGAACTGTACTTTTAGGGGTACAATGGCTTGTCACTGGGGCAGTACCCTCTGAAGGTACAATTTTGTACCCTTGACACTGGGTACTTGTTTGTACCCTTGTGGTTTGTACCTTATAAAGACCAATCTTGTACCTCTGGTGGCAATTTTGTACCCTTGTACCCAGAATGTATTTTTTATTTTCACATTTTAATTTCATTTAACTTTAAACAATGTAAAATTGTCCATTGCAGGCAAGTCCATTCTCCACCAACCTTAAAACTGCATACATGAAAATAACACTCGTGACAGAAGATCTTCACATGTCAGTTTTGTACATCTTTAAATACTATGTCGAAGTGTGACATATAAGTTGACTGGTGGAGTCAATAGTGGTTTACTTGCCTAGTGACAGTTATTGGCAGAGGCGTATCACGTATCACCAAGGATCTAAATAGGTACTTTCTCGCATAAAAAAATATTAAAACTTAAGAAAGTGATGTATTAACAGCGCTAAAGCGAGAATTAAAACAGCTTTTAGCAGCTCTACCGCTGCCGGTTGCCGCGAAATGCATTCTGGGAAACTTGCATACTGTATACTGCGGTGTGGACGGGCTCTTTGTCTGCCAGGCTGTAGGTAGCTGATTTTACTGTGCATCCATGGTTGGCCGTTTGTGAATATCATAACATACAATATTGACTGGATGATTAGTAATTTTTCATACCTGCAAATCTGCTAAAAAAAAAATATATATTTCAAGGCTACTCAAAAATGGCTTAGAAGTTAAAATCTTCATTGAATACTTAAGGAAACAGTGAAACCTTCACATTTAAAAAGTATAACTACTGAAGAAAGACTAAATAATTATTTAAACATATTAATATTTAGGCTACTGCCATTTGTAGAGCCTAATACAATTGTACCCCAGCATGTAGAAGAAAAGGTACATATATGTACCTTTTACCACTGGGGTACATATATGTACCTTTTGGGCCCTCAAAAGGGTACAAATAGTTACCTTAAGGTCCAATAATGAGCCCTAGGGGGTACATTAGTGTAGATTGTACCTAGGGGTACAAAAAAGGACTCGTACTCTACCCCTATTTCTGAGAGTGCAGAGAGAGAGATTGTTAGTGCGAGAGAGAAGAGAGGAAACCACCACATCTTTCTGTTCTCCAACGCTTCAATGATTTCAAAAGAAACAAGTAAATGTGGTATGTTTTACATATATGTCATACATATTTTATGTATAAAGAACAGAGATTTATGCAAACATGTTAATATGTACTGTAAATGTGACTAACCATGCATATAAGATGCCCACACAGCAGGGATTGCGTTGGAGTAATTTAACTTTCTTTCAGGCTTTTTTCTATTTAAGCCTATAAGAAAACCAACGCACACACACACACACACACACACACACACACACGTAAGTAAGCATGTCAGCATAAAAGCAACAGCATAACCCCACATGCCTCAAGACATTCACGTAAACAAATCTTCCATTTGATTGTCTAAACACACACGGTATATAGTCTCTCACCCAGCGGGTATACACACACACATACACACACACTGACTCCATTAAGATGAGTGTGTTCATTATTTATCATTGTTTATATCTTTGATAGAGTGCCAGCAGAGATAACAAGGCTAAAACTGCTGACTGATGGATATTTTGCCTTCACACATATAGACACACTTACACGCTAGATGGAACACCCCCTGCTAGACACACACACACACACGCACACACACACACACACACACACACACACACACACACACACACACACACACACACACACACACCAGTGTGAACATAGCTGTACAAGCAGGTGGGGAGTCACCTGTTTTTCAGTGTTTGTGTGTGTGTGTGTTCCTTATTTATCATTTGTTTGACCACTGGAAATAATAGGACCAAAATGCTGACTGATTCAGATTTAGGTGCCACATATACACCCAGACTCTTTTTGGTTATCACACACACACACACACACACACACACACGCACAAAAATACCCTTGGGTCGATGCATAGACATACATATCAAAGTGATTTAATGTTACAGTTCTTGCCTCTCTCAGTGAGTTTAAACTGAAAATGTTGCTGACCCGAGAAAAAGTCATCTTTGTTTTGTGCAGACAGAGATTTAAAGCGGTAATCGCACCAACATCTCTTCATTGTTTCCCTCCTGTTTTAGTATCTTTTGTCTTCTGGGATATACTGTACATTCATTACTGTGGCGGTTTTTGGCGTATATTCCTCCGAGATCTTCTGTCAGTCAGACAGTGTGGGTGGTGCTGTGATGTCTTGTTTAAATTCTAAGTTTGAGTGACACCCTTTGTCTGTTCGGCCTGGTAGCTGGCCATAACTGCTAATGTGATCTCATTACTTGCATTTCAACAGTACATATAGAAAGCCTTTTATAAATGTTGCGCTTCTTTTATTTGACAGGAGAGCTGGAGATTAGGACAAGAAAGCAGGGGAGAGAGAAAGAGAGGGAGGACTGTATGTAGATAGGGGCTGCGGGATTCACTGACTAACGTAATACATTTCTAGTTTTATGATTGATTTAATTATCATAGAATTAAAAGGAAAACCTGACTAAAGTCATGTTTGCCTTGTATTTGTTCAGTGCAGTGTGGTGTGGCTAACATTCGACCAGTCAAAAGAAAGGTGATTATTACAGGCAGAGCAGGATCTGAATTGAGGAAGCTACAGATTAAAGTGGTTGCTTGAGCTGTCAAAAAAATTACATCATATACGTAAATCCAATATGAGGCAAATGAAACCTCACTGAGCTCAGTGGCTTACAGTAATGTGTGGAAAAAGGTACTTTAAGTAGAAATTCAGTGTTCCCATAAGTGTCATAAACCCTACTATATGTTCTTATTGGAACATGATCAATTACTGTACCATATAATAATAATTCTGTAATAATTATGACCTACATGACCATTTAGCATTAATTTACAACTGTGGCTTGGCATATAATAGATTATCTGTTCCAGACAATAATATAGTCAACCCCATTAGGGGATAGTTGACATTTAATTGAAATATAAGCTGCTTAAGAGATCTGTTACATTTTGAAACACTAATAGACCCCGACACTTCTTATCATCTGTTAGGTAACATATGAATCAGCCTATTATAACATGATCAAAGCATCAAAAAAGGGCTACTCAATGAACAGAGTTTGGTGTTATGATATGTTTTACAGCTCTCTATCAGTGAGAAAATACAACGTAACCACTGAATGGCTTAAATATGAAACATGTCCATTGCCGTTTTATTTTTCTGTGAGTGTGTGTGTGTGTGCGTATGTGTGTGTGTACTGACCATTCAAGCGATTAACATCAGGCGTGTCAGCGCTCTAAGTCTGATGGATACGTCACATTAACCCCTCTGGACTGTGTGCATGGTTGTGTGTGTGTGTGTGCGGTTCTATGCATGTGTGTGTGTGTGTTTGTGCGATTGTGTGTGTGATACAGGAGGACAGAGTATTTCACGCTGGACTCTCCCATTACCTGAGGTCAGCACTGTTACTGACAAAGTGAGAAAAATGTGTGTGCATGCGTGTGTGCATTTGTGTGTGTGTGTGTGTGTGTGTGTGTGAGAGCGATAAATTACACATTGCAGGTGTGAACAGCCATAATGACGGTGGCTGGTCTAGACGAGGAGCTGAGTACAGCAGGTTTGGGAGCTTATACTGCCTCCAACAGCACATTTCACTCTCTCTCTCACACACACACACACACCTGACACAAGACATGTGGACAAGCATACACACATACACACAAACAAACAAATAAACACACACACACTCACACACATTATGACACTAATGGCCTTTAACCTCGTGCAATGTAGTGGTGACATGTTTGGTTTTATGATTTTTTTTGTTAAGAAGCGATTCCATCGTCACACAGTCAGTGAGTTATGATTGTAATTATTATACTGGGTGAACCATTTTATGATACTTATATTACACTATGAACATTTAAATTATAACAGCTTTTTCTGGCACTGTTGCTCTCATATTAATCATTGACCTCAGATTAAGTACAATGTGATGTAGAATACATAACTCCCTGTAGTACATTAATTAACCATATGTTATCAATAACAGACAAAATGCCACATTTTTATTACATGGGCCAAATACTTTCCATATTTGTATTAATTCATGTAATTTACTTAAAGTTGCAGAATTCAGACTCTTTATCCTTCTGTGTAGTTTATCTCGGTTGATGTGTTGTGGTTCCAAAATAAAGTGTAATCATTAAAACCTGAGTGAACCCATGTAGACATACATCTACAACAATCACTCACACACCTTAGGTGTGAACACTCTCAGAAAATAAGGTACAGAATTGTACCTTTAGGGGTACAATGGCTTGTCACTGGGGCAGTACCCTCTGAAGGTACAATTTTGTACCCTTGACACTGGGTACTTGTTTGTACCCTTGTGGTTTGTACCTTATAAAGACCAATCTTGTACCTCTGGTGGCAATTTTGTACCCTTGTACCCAGAATGTATTTTTTATTTTCACATTTCAATTTCATTTAACTTTAAACAATGTAAAGTTGTCCATTGCAGGCAAGTCCATTCTCCACCAACCTTAAAACTGCATACATGAAAATAACACTCGTGACAGAAGATCTTCACATGTCAGTTTTGTACATCTTTAAATACTATGTCGAAGTGTGACATATAAGTTGACTGGTGGAGTCAATAGTGGTTTACTTGCCTAGTGACAGTTATTGGCAGAGGCGTATCATGTATCACCAAGGATCTAAATAGGTACTTTCTCGCATAAAAAAATATTAAAACTTAAGAAAGTGATGTATTAACAGCGCTAAAGCGAGAATTAAAACAGCTTTTAGCAGCTCTACCGCTGCCGGTTGCCGCGAAATGCATTCTGGGAAACTTGCATACTGTATACTGCGGTGTGGACGGGCTCTTTGTCTGCCAGGCTGTAGGTAGCTGATTTTACTGTGCATCCATGGTTGGCCGTTTGTGAATATCATAACATACAATATTGACTGGATGATTAGTAATTTTTCATACCTGCAAATCTGCTAAAAAAAATAAATATTTCAAGGCTACTCAAAAATGGCTTAGAAGATAAAATCTTCATTGAATACTTAAGGAAACAGTGAAACCTTCACATTTAAAAAGTGTAACTACTACTGAAGAAAGACTAAATAATTATTTAAACATATTAATATTTAGGCTACTGCCATTTGTAGAGCCTAATACAATTGTACCCCAGCATGTAGAAGAAAAGGTACATATATGTACCTTTTACCACTGGGGTACATATATGTACCTTTTGGGCCCTCAAAAGGGTACAAATAGTTACCTTAAGGTCCAATAATGAGCCCTAGGGGGTACATTAGTGTAGATTGTACCTAGGGGTACAAAAAAGGACTCGTACTCTACCCCTATTTCTGAGAGTGAAGGGGGCCCTGAACTAGAAGATGGTGATAGTGATACTAGATGGTGACAGTGCCTTGATGAACCCAGTAACACACACACAGACGCACGTCAAACTCCACACACTGCCCGTTTCTGCCAGCCCATCATCCACTCACTTCCACTCCATAAGGCAGTGAAACAGACACCTCTCCAAGTCCCCAAGGACCCCAGAGGCAGAGGACAGGAGGGAGAAACTCAGCTTAGATGATGGGAAACTCTATTTAAACGGCACACACACACACACATACTTGCTGCCACCACTCCCTCGCCCTCCTTTTTTCTGTCTTCTTCCATGCATCATTTGCCATCCTCCCTGCTCGCCTCCCTCACTCCAATCTCTCTATTTTCTGTCTCTTTACCAAACCGATCTCAGATTAGTTTATTTGTAAAGAAACTTAAAGCTACACTAGGCAAGGTGTTTTGGAAAAATACACAGATCTCTTCAACATAAATCACAAGAGCAGCTGTGACAGCGAAGAGCACTACAACGGCTAATTGAGATCATGTACCTTTGCACCTTATTTGCCTGAAGGAAATGACAAATTCAAATTGTCTGCTAAACAGCAGAGACTAAATGGGGTCTTTCTCCTTGCTCTCTTCCTTTGAATCTCCTATGGCATCATGAAACGTCTTAGTATCCTTGTTTATAGTTCAGTGAAGGACTTTTCTTTCAGTCAGGAAACAGTAAAATAATACCAAATGTACTGCCTTGACATTTTCATTTAGTAACCGTAGGTTGCACAGTACTTTTTTTTTTGCATTATTTGTTTAGGTTTTTCTACACTGAGAGTGATGGAAACCAGGGTCAAATTCTTTGTATGTGTAATGTACCTGGCCAACAAACAGATCGTGGTTGTTATTGTCATGCTTACGCGTGTTCCTGTTTCTCAATGTAAGGCATTATGTTTATGGGCCGGGCTTCACCTGAACCCTCGTTCTGGTGACACTGACCTACAGTATATTGTCATGAACACTCTGTCTGTCTCTCTTGCCTCAGTTTTATGAGCTACTCATAAGCTAGACTTGTTTTTGCCTGCTTTATTCCTGTTGTATTTCCCTGTTGTAACCTTACTTTATGCAGCCATAACACCATTCCTAATTAATGTTGGCTATTTTATTGATTTTCCAATTGTTGCTTCAACGGCTTTAAATCACCCTGTAACTCTGATCTGAAAAGTACCACAAGAATAAAGTTTTATTGTATGCCCCCACTGGTTGGCAGCCAATCAGCATTTCAAAATAAAAAAGCACACTTCACACACAGCCAGTAAATGTTTATCACCGCCATCTATGTCTAAGAATGCTGAAAGGAATTGCAGACAACTGGCAGTTTTATTGTTATTCTTCTACCATTAATCACTTTAATGTGGTATTTATAAGTTTGATGTGGTCAAGGATTAAAAGTGCACAAAGTTGCTGCACAAAGTTAAACACATGAGTGACAGAGACAGAGAGTCTTTCTATAAACACGGATACTGCTGTGTTACCATAAGCACAGGGGAATGCTCGGCACGCAGATTGTGTTAGTGGAGACCGAATTCATTATAAAGTAAATACAATTCTGAATGTTGATGAATCACATTTGTTGTATGACTTCAGTGTGCAAGAGGGGCAGAATATGTATGCACATATTGTATGAGGTCAGCACACTACAAACCATGTTATGAAGAGACAAAACATTATGGATTGAGCAGGTATCGAGATGACAAACACACACGCGCGCGCGCACACACACACACACGTGTGCACACACACGCGCACGTGCACACACTCGCACACACTCACACACCATAGTGCCGTCCAGACCAAGAATTAGGCAGGCTGATTGGTGAGTGACAAGTGAAATTGAATTTCTCTGCAGTGAAAGCCCAAAGGACTCAGGGGAAGACACACACACACACACACACACACACACAAATGTCTCTATAGACACACACAAGCATGAAAAGGCACACACACACACCCACATCAGCATGAACTATTGCTGAATAATTGCTGGCACATACACCCTCTCTCTCTCTCTCTCTCTCTCTCTCTCTCTCTCTCTCTCTCTCTCTCTCTCTCTCTCTCTCTCTCTCTCTCTCTCTCTCTCTCTCACACACACGTAAACTCTTTTTCCAACAAGTCCCTCCTCTCCAATTTACTGCCAAACCCGTCTCTTCAAAGGCAAATCTCTTTTTCTCCCCACACCATCACAATGAGAATCGCATCTGGCAACTCCAAACAAAACAAAAAAGTTTGAGAAAGGCCTTCATTACACGGCAGCTGGTTAGACGTGATTTGAATGGTGACAATGAAAATGACAATCATGGAGCCATAGAAGCAGCGCCTCCCTATAGCCAGGTCTGAAATGAGAAATTATGACAAAAGGAAGTATAGCTCTGAATTCATGTGTTTGTGTGTGTGAGAGAGGTTTTTTTTTTGGTTGTTTATTTTTAAGTTCTTTGCCTTTGTGTTGGAAGCATAATAACAATGAGCCCTTTGGAGTTTCTAAATATGGAACTGCACAGATTTTAAGCTGTGAAGGTGCACTAATTGAAAAAAACGAACAAAAAAACAAAACTGAATTTGAACTTTATGCAATGTTGCACAAGAGTGACACCTCAGATTAAACAACGGTGTGTTGTTATTTACATGTTGTTGTGCTTCCAGGATAAACTGTGTTTTGATAACCTTGCTAGCATCAGAGCACACAGGTGGAACTAATGAAAATTAATGTTAGCTCTGTTCCAGCAATTCAACGCTGCAATTAATAATGTTTTAAGCTACACCCGTGTTTCACATGTCAAAAATGTCTGCTCTATAAAAGGTCCCTACAACCAGTTGCACTCCACATTACCCCTCCCCGGTCATTCATGCCCCTCGCATTCAGTTAAAGAGCTTTAAAATGTCAACTTAAACTGGCAATTGATACATTATTTTACTTTAAATTAATGGTTTTAGAATAATTACAATATCAGTGTTTTGATTAGATCCCAATTTCTGTCTGGCTTCAAATCTATTGGGGAAATGAAGGCTGACTGGCAATCCAGTCAGACTGACAGCCTGGCACCATTTCTATCTGCTTTCTCATCCGCATTATAGACTAAATGAATTAACAAACTCACGTTTTTTCCAGAGTTGTTGGTAGCTGCTACTCTGAGGAAAAGGGAACCGATCCAGTTGTCTTTGCCAAAGCGGTGTCAACAATAACACCACGACTAAGCTTGTCTGTTTCCACTTTAAGCCTCAATAACCACTTGCTTCCATTTATCATTTGACATAATAGTTATACTAATAGGGTTTAATACTGTTACATGAACTTTGGGAATTTATGAAACTATGAGCTACACAGGGATATTCTTTCCCTCGTAAAGACTGTTTATGTTCTAGCTCGTGTTGCCTTCTCCAACAGTATTCAGGTTTTATGTAGATAATATTTTTGGTAATAAGTATAAAATAACTATAAATTATGGTTGAGTATAGGTTTATAGGCTGTACACTTCAAAGGACTGGTCTCCAAGGATTGAGTGTCTGCCATACTGAATAATCATGAACACTGTGGTTCATTTCTAAAATTAAATCCCTCACCAAAGTAAGTCACTGTCTCTAATCTTAACTGATCAAATGCAAAACAGCTCATCCCCTGAACTGTAACAATTGTTGTGGATGTATCTCCAGACTGTCTCTGTTAGGTCATCATCCACTGACATCGTCTCAGTGACAGCACAGACAGCTCTCTAGGTCTTGAAGGACTTCAGAGGGACAGGACAGGAGGGGGTATGTGAGTGTGGCTGTTCAGACGCTACAGTTACTGTAAACCACATGTAGACAAACACTTGCTCAACCCTATCGTCCCCATGCCTTATTTTCATCACTCTCTTCTTCCTTCCTCCAGGCCTCCATAACAATCCAAGTGTTCTCTGCCCGTCTCACTACTTTCTTTGTCTGGTTTCGTCTTCTCCTACTCTGCCAGTCATTCGGATCTCTACTCTGCCAGCAACCCTCTGTCAAACTCCACTCAATTTATAGCTGGCCAGTTGAAGGGGCGCTGATGCAGGATAACACACAGGATATTAATATGTACAATATTTATTTCAAGATCAGTCTAAAGTCTGTCAGTGGACAGAAAACAGGACCCAAAAGAGAGGTCAAGTGTGATTCTGAAATGTTTTTTATTCCAGCGTCAGCATGTTTTCTACATTATTGTTGTATCCTAAAATAAAACAAAAAGCAATGTCTCTATTAAACTTATATACTTCTCTCTCTGCATTTTTATCTATTTTTAACTCCCTCCCTGCCTTTAAAACTCCTCCTGTCATCCCTGGTCCCTCATACTGTCTCTGTTTTTCACACAACAGTATACTGTAGCATATGAAATATCTACTGCTCTTTCATGCTTCATGCTGGCTGCCTTGCCTCAGGCGTATTTAGCTGCATTTCCCCCCACCTTTCTTATATTTGAAGTCGTCTATTGAAACATAAGGCATGATGTGGGCAGACTTTAGCAGAGGTTTGCAGGGATCAAATTCTACCTCATTTACATACATACTATCACAGTGAAGTTCCTTAAGCCCCAAGGCAATATGGGATATTAGATGTATGGGGGCTGTTACCCCTGGATGACATGTTCAAAAACTCATGGTTGAAATAAGATGAGAGGCAAGTTTTGGCCAGTGATGGATGAAATATATATATATATATATATATATATATATATATATATATATATATATATATATATATATATATATATATATATATATATATATATATATATATATATATATATATATCTCTTAAGAGCGCTGTGAATGAAGGACGTGTTTCCCAGAGTTGTTCTTAGCTTAAGAAGATCTTCACTAAGAAGGAGGTGTAAGATCGCCCTGACCCACTCTTTACAGCCTTCTTAGTGACCAAACGCTCAGTGCAGCCGCATCAGGGAAAGTTCTATCGGACACTCAAAGGAATACTAAAACCATGCGTAATGATGAATGTGCGCTCATACTGACAACACTGACGCAAGAAAAATAATAGCATAAGAAGAAAAATAACGATATAAAAATAAAGCATTGCCCATGTGTTCCTATAACTACATAAATAAAATAAATCATCATTACTATCACTCGTTACGTTTTCACATACATTCGGCATCTGCATATGAGTTTACAGTAGCTATAAAAACATCACCAACCCTGTGGTATTTCACAGATATGAGGGAATCTGACAGGTGTAGCTGAACTCAGCTGGAACCTCATCAAGAGAGTCTCCACCTGCTGGTCTATACAAAGGCGTTGCCGAAGTCCATGCGTGTGAGACACCATGGCTGCAATACAGCATATTCTCACTGCTAACCAACAGCATCACCGTGCGCGAAGCCAGACGGTTTATATAAATGCTTATGTGCGTCAGCACTTCTCCCCACTCGACGTGCTGTCGGACCGGGCTGTCCAGTCCAAGTACCGGCATCCCCGTGAGGAGATCCAATGCCTCGTCACGCTCGTGTCACCACACATCCAGAGGGCAACCCGCTGCAATTTTGCCCTCAGCCCGGAGGTGCAGCTCCTGGCCGCGCTGCGTTTTTACGCAGTGGGGAGCTTCCTGGAGGTGGTGGGGGACGGCACCAGCACTGATAAAGTGGCGGGTGATCGATTTGCCTGGCATCGATTGATTCATATTTCAGCACCACGGCGGTGGCCAGCTCCCACTAAGAGCTTCTTAAGAAGCTTCTTTGGCGGGATCTTAAGAAGGCAGTTAAGAACGCGTCTGGGAAATACCCCTATCTTAGCGCTCCGTCTTAGCCGAACCCTTCTTAAGAGCCTTCTTAAGTCCTTAAGAATGATCGAATCTGGGAAATGCGGCCATTGTATGTCCTCTGTCACCGTTACAAAAATTCATCATATGACAGTCAAGATCTTTTTTTTACCACATCTGCCATACTTTCCTGAACTTAACCAACAGTAGTGGAGCATAATACAGAAAACAGAACATGGACCTCTTCATTCCAAAGTTTTCAGGCTCTACATATGTTACATTACTTCTGCCTTTAAATGTTTAAGAACAGGGGGAAGAAATGATGCTACACTGAAGCAGAGCAGAGTGGTCTGACAGTATGAACAATGTGCAACATCCCTTTGTTAATCAAAGAACTTTTGAGAGATATCATTTTGTCATGCAAGTTTTGGCGAGAGAATAACAGCATTAAATATTTGTGAACATTACTGCTCAACAAAGATCTTATCTTTTATCATTTTTTTTGTATCT
This sequence comes from Lagodon rhomboides, assembly GCA_039737535.1. Taxonomy (NCBI): domain Eukaryota; kingdom Metazoa; phylum Chordata; class Actinopteri; order Spariformes; family Sparidae; genus Lagodon; species Lagodon rhomboides. The sequence goes on from CM077786.1 coordinate 15,037,198, forward strand.
ATTATCTAAACCAATTTAAGTTTAGAATCACTAACCAGTGCAGTGACAACTTTACTAATGATGTGACCTTACAGTATATCCATCAATATTGGACACCACACACACACACACACACACACACCCCTGTTGAATCCCCACTGATTTTTATAATCCCTCTCACGTTGCGTTACATTACAGCGAAACCTTTTAAACCACAGCTCTCTCACATAAACTCCCACATAAACACAACACCATATAACACCCTGGCATTTTAATGACATCAACACATGCGGCTCTTACCGGAGTGAAGTTCATGACTTTGAGGATCCAGATGGTCAGCGCCAGGTTGACAATCATGGTGACGAGGAGGAGGAGGATGAAGAAGTACAAGCATCTCTTCCTCCAGCCGTAGATTCCCACTGCTGGGTAAACCTGTGCGCCACACACCGACGCCCCCCGCTGATGGAGCGGGTTGGGCTGCGCTGCAAGTATATACTGCTCCTGGGTCATCTGAAAGGGACACAAATAGGAAAGGTTTCTGTAAGAATCACTCATTTTTATGAAACTTTTTTTTTTTTTTTTATGTATTTAGATTCGAGGGAGGAAATATCTCTCTGCACTTTGTACTGTAGAGCGCTTATTTGCATGGCAACGTTTTGAACCCAACACAGAGTTCCCACTGAGTGTGTAACATCCCTAAAATACGTTCATGTACTTTTATACTTTTGCTTTTATCTATGTAAGTAGAACAATGCCTTTTCACAGTAATGCTGTACATGTCTGTAATCAGGGTAAACAGACAAGCTGTAACCATGGTAACAACTGCGTAACAGAGTAACACAAACTGAGTGCTTCAGCTATCATCAACTGCATTAAGCTCAAGTCGGGATTTAAAAAAAAAAAAAAAAAAAAAAAAACAGAAAGCCTGTTGAGTTTGGGTCAGGCTCACCTGACCTGAAAGGTATTATTACTAATACATGAGACAGAGGCTGATGGTCATTAAAAATGTTGCCATTTGTCAGCTGAACTTACTTTAGTAGTTTCATCAGTTTAACATTTCTTTTTTTTTTTTAATTTTTCACTTAGTATTTTCATTTTTGAGTGACAATCTGAAACTCCTCAGCTCTGCACAGATGCTCAACAAACATCTCCAGGAAAGGAGAGAAGAGAGAGAAGAGAGGGTGAACTTGGGGGGTTTTGTTCCTGGTGGTGGGGAGGATGGACACAGGGAAAAATAAAGAGATAAAACAGAATAACATAGAAAGGGAGAGCGGAAGTTAGAGGCACAGCGTGATAAAAATGAGATAGAGGTGGAGCGGTGAAGTGGAGAGATAGAACGGCATCGAGTAGTAAGAGATAGAAAGTATAGAGGGAAAGAAAGGGAGAGAGAGAGGGGGCAGATAAGACAGCAGAGGAGGACAGAGTCCATTAGTTGTAGTGCAGCAGCAGAAGTCATTGGTGGCAAGAGATATGGACACTGGCTGCAAGGCACTACTATCTCTGTCCATCTCTGACTCTCTAACTCTCCCTCACTCTCTTTACACTGCTCTCTCTACCTCAAATCCCCCTCTCTCTCCCCCCTCTCGCTCCCTAATTCACTTCCTATCTCACTTCGGCACCTCTTTCTCCCTTTATCAGTCTCTCTCTCTCACACACATTATGTCTTTATTTGCTGAGGCTGCATGACCTTAACACCTCACCGACTTGATTTCCTTCCCCCCTGCAATGCTTTTTCTCCATATAGTCTCACACGATGATACCAACAAGCCTTGATGCGAAACAAAAAATGCTGACTTTTGCTTTGCCTGCAGGAAAAAAAGAAAATGCAGACTTGGCCTGTTAAAGTTTTCTTAGGTTTTTGGTCGAAAAGTCTGAGAAGCAAATATCAACCTGTAATCTGTGTCTCCACATGGGTCCTGGTTCGCAGACACAACAAAGTAAAGCTCAATGTTTTACTGCTGTTTATTCAATGAGTTATTGATGTTACAGCAATAAATAAACATCTTCTAAACTTACAAAATTTAACTTCAGTTTGAAGTTTTGAGATTGTTTTATGGATATCGTGGGACTATATCTGACCACAGGTGTGCATTATGTTCTCCAATCCTGATAAATGATAAAAATGTACTGATGGTGATCAGTCTCTTTTTGAAAAACTTCACTACCTTTCCTTATATTAACAACATCTCAAAGAAAATTGTCATAGACAAAATGAGGGTAAACTAATCTCATTGTTCCATGTGAAACGCCTGGGATGATAAACCAACAACACCAGTTTGACCAGTCTTGCACTGTGCTGGTGTGCTATAAAAATCTGATGTGTTTTCCTTTACACTCGAGGAGCCATTTTTCCACCTGAATTAACAGAGATACAAGGTGACTGAACTGTGATAAGACAGAGCAAAAACACATCAAATCCAGGCGGAAGTGCACCCAAGATGCAATGAAGACCCAATCAACCAAAACATCTCAGGAGGTGCACAGAAATGTGTTTGGCTGCATTAACAATGAAGTCTGAGTCTATGAGTAACAACGACTGAAATTTAAGCAGAGCATTTGCTAAAAATGGAGAACAAGAAAAACACAGAATTTAACATCAGATTTAAGGGAGGCAATGAGAAGAAAATATATGTATCGCAGTACATTTTATCGGCAAATGAAAGATGACGCTAATTTTAATGATTGCACCAAATATGCATTTCATTTTTGGTCCTAATGCAATCCATTTAATCTATATAAAGGGAAAGACGGATACGAGACATATTAATGCAAGTGAAAAGGGCTTGATGTTTGTCAAGTGGGCTATTGAATTAATGATGATTTCCCTCTTCACTGTGAAGAAATGATCCTGCAAAAATCTCAGCTGGTTCATCTGTTTCGCTTTTTGAGTGCATCTGTTCAGCCTGTGTAGACACAATGCATACAATCAGTCGTGGGGTATTGCTGTGGAATCAGGCATTGGAATGGGCTGCTGATCGTTTCATCTCAGTATTCAGCATCCACGCAGAATCAATGGCAGAGTGTCTGTACCTGTTTGCTCTTGTGTTTGCTGTGTGTTTGGCACCCTAGAATGCTAATATATACATTTTTTTTTTCTTTTTCTTGCATGTATCAACAGCAGGAATCAATAGGTACACACATACCGTACAACTATGTGTGGGTGTGTGTGTCAGTTTATGCACGAGTGTCTCTCAAGGGCAAGAATGTGAATCAGTCGATAAACTAATACAACCAATAGAAACCAAATCCTTTCTTGTCCCTCTTTCCAGTTCACAAGTGACATTGAGTTACATAATTCGGTGTCACTTCTGGATTGTGTGTGGTCAGTTTTCGTGACTCACTCATCCTCTGGGTAATTAGCTGGAAGCTTCTGCACTTATGCTCCGTCACTGACTCGTTCATTGTCTCGTGTGTGTATTTCTGTCTCACTTCAGCCACAGCCGTGCAGTTATCAATCCAGCTCCTTTTCTCCTCCCCCACAGTTGCCAAATTTCAATAATGATATTTGTCATACTTTTTCACACAGCCTTTAGTCACTCCCTGCCCTTTGCAACTTGTCCCTTCCCTTGGCCCTCTCTCTTTTTTTTTATTTGTCGTTCCCTACATTTTTCTTTCCCTCAATTTTCCAGTGATATCTCAAACTTTCCGTTTGTTTCCTTCCCTCTTTATTTTGAGATAAAGCATCTTTCTGTCCTTGCCTAACTCTCTCTATTTTCCACCACTTCCTCCTCTTGCCTTCAACGCTCACTTCATTTCTTTCTTCCTTTCTCCTCTCTGTTCTTGACCAATCCATTTTGTTCTCATCCCTTTCCTCCCCCCTCCTTCTGTCCTAACCTCATCCCTCCCTCCCTCCCTCCCTCCCTCTTCCAGTGCATTTCTTAGATTGAACTGACAACAGAGTCATCAATCAATCCCATGGTGCACCAAAGCCTGGAGGCCCTGCACAGCATGACCTAACTTTATTAACATCATAATGTCCTGACAGCCATAAAAACAACACTTACTGGAGCCACGTCACCATGGTTACCATAACAGCATACCATCAAACACGATCTAACAGTGATCTCAGCAGAGCCAATACAGAGCCAATTACATATGGACAGCAGTTTTTTTTTTTTTTTTCTTTCATTTCTGATGATGTGGTAGCTCAAACTGAGGTCAGTAAATGTGTGACTTTCATATCAGCACCAATATAAGAAAAAGAAACAGGCATAGTAGCTCCACAAAAGATACTCTTACATGCTTCCAAATATTTCACAACATTTTCAGGTTATACCTCCCACTACATAATCAGTTCAAGGTAACACATAACCAGTATTCATTTAAATTAAATATCAACTTGATGAGGTGGTAAAAGGTTCAGGCTGTCTACACACACCTGTATTACAAACTAAGATATGTACACACTAAAACACACTCCGACACTCTATCCCCACATGACACCAGAGTGAAGCTCAGCTCCTTACTTTGAGTACTACGAGCAGATGAAGAGACGAGACAACAGAGACAACGTTACAACAGAAAGTAGAGAAAGATATGATCATGTTCCATACATGCGACTTGTCAACACATAACCCCCCCCAATAAAAGCTTAAAATGAACATCAGTACTTCAACAACAGCTAATAACCACAGAGGAGAGGACAGGGGATATCACTTTAAAATGACTTTCATCTTTCAAGCAGCTCCAATTCACATAAAAGAAGACTCTCCAAATTCATTAGGACAAATAGGCAATCTCAAATTTTCCCTGATACGACAAGCCACAGGGGTTCTTTGCAGTGGATAAGATCTCATGCTTTGGTTCACGCCTGAAGCCATATGACTCAGGATATCATTATAATGATGGCATTTGTCAATGGAAAACTTGATCATAAATTTTGTTTCAGTCTCCTGTTGTGATTGCACTTCCGTGGATTTCCTTTTTCTGATGTGAAATGGAGCTTCTCAGCATGTCCGAGTAGGAGACACTTCTGATGAAAAAGGAAACTCATGCCGAGTGTCATCCTCTCTCATTATGTACCGACATGAATGTTAATGCATGTGGGAGGTGAAGTATGTGTCAAGTCAGATTCAGCTTGGTGGACGATGCAAATGAAAGGAGAGTGGGAGCAGATTCACACGTGTGCTGCCTGATAATGTATGTGAAAGCTAGATAAATTGACAGATGGGTGGATGTGGATGGATTCGCCGTGGACACACAGGTGGATAATGATGGACTGAGGGACTTGTAGACAGACAGTCAGACAGCTCAGGATCTGCTTTCATAGCTTGAATCCATATCAAAGTGTAATTAGTATGCATGCACGGCCGACTGATGCTGTTGCTATACGTGAAGTGCTGAGGGCGATCCAATGTATCTGTCAGCCCGCATCACACGGCCCGGCTCTCCTCTCATCTGCTTATACGCAATCAATACCGCTGCTTCAATATCACTCCACTTCTGATGGCCTTGACATTCTCTCTCTGGTTCTCTTTCTTCTAGTCTTTTTAATGCAAGCTCCCAAGGAGAGCATTTACTATACATAGGTGAGTGGTAAATATCAAGTATGGTGGGTTTTTTAAGAGGGAACATGATATTTGTCGGAATTTGCCTGGATAATCAATACTCTTCAATAATTTTACCTCTCTCTATCATATGATAGTAAATGCAGGTAGTGCTAAGCTGTAATCATAGAATCCTATGGTTTTATTCATTCCTATGATTACGTGACACTACTACAACATATTGACGAAAGATTACAGAGGAGAAAGGGGGTTTGTTTTGTTAGGGCAGAGAGAATGCAGACAATGATGTGAGAAATGACTGCTCCTGAGGTCTTCTGGTTATTAATAGCAACAACAGTGCTTCTTTTCTGGATGCTTTCAGTCCTCAATTCTAAACTTATTAACTGGTTAGAAAATAGTTTGGGCGAAAAAAATACACTGGCTTTATAAATCACAGGCTCTTACTAATGTTATTGTGTTGAAATATTATTTATTGATCAAGGATTGTCTCAGCTAGTTAAAATTATCTGGTAGCCTTCCTCTATTTTCAGGCAACTATTCCTTCATTTTTTTGCACTCATTACTAATGATTTCTGACCTTGAGCTAATCATTATGTTGCGCACCCATTTCATTTAACTCTGTGTGTGTGACAACTAAAGGGCCCAATGATAAAAGCAATAAATAAATAAAGATGGTTTAAAAGGTCACATAATCTCATCAGTACATCATTGATCCTTGGCATGTTTCTATCTTTACAGATTGGTGAGAAAGGCTGGTGAAATAATTTAAAAGGAATAATGTTTCACTTGTTTAGATACACTTCCACTGATTGTTTGCTATGTTTATTTAGGTGTGTTTTCTTCATGAATCGAAAATCCTATCAATCAAACAGTTAGAGCTGTTACTGCAATATCTGATTTATTCCATTGACCATTTCTTTAGGTGTCCCTGGTGGCGTTAGCTACAAACGCTAACAACTTCACAAATTTATGTTGATGAATCAGCCATGTAAACAACCTGAGCATTTTGCAGAATAATATTTGATTAGTGGTATCTATGTGGATTTAATGTTTTTTGTACTTAACACAAAATGATAATATGTTAAAGATGCTAAAAGGACTAACTCTGGAGGAAGTTAGCTGATTGTTGAGTCTCATTCCCTGGTTGCCAAATACAGGAACTTTAGGTTGGTAGGTCTGGCTGCCCACCAACCTAAAGCATATTTTCATAAGCAGGGAAGGAGACTCAACAATCAACTATCTCACAAATTGTACCTTTCAAGTCAATAGTTGTGTTTGAGCATGATGGAGACCAGTTCAGATTCACTGAAGCTACAGGTTGTGTTTCTGTCTGTTTGTGTTGTGTTTGATAATTTATGTCCATCTCATCTGTGTTTCACACTTTCCATAGACGTGTTCATGTTTTTGTTTTTACCTCAGTTCGGTTTGCTCTTGATTTATATACATGATCATTTATGTTTTGTAGTATTTCCTCAAATTGTCTGTATCCTTTGCTTTCACAAATATCTCACAGATAAATACACAGTCCATTATCACTGTTACTACACTAACTGTTATGTTGAAAAAAAATATTCATTTCATGTTCTTATTTACCCCTTCAAATACTATTTATCTGTATTGTCTGCAAAGAAATTGCAACATTGTGAAATATGTTTTCACATTTTTACATGCAGAAGCAGGTTCTGTGGGGCTACTAAATGGTAAAATATGCAAATAAAAACAGTTGCAACACGGGTGGGGAGCAGGTGTGTGAGGAGAAACTCAACAAGGGATTTCACATCAAATACGTACGCATGCAACAAACTGTTGTTTTCATGCATGTACATTTGTTTTTCACGTGTGTGTGTGTGTTTGAGCCAGTGTGATAAAACACTAAGCCAACGGAATTGGGAGCGCTCTGTGTTGGCTGTAGGTTGTTGGTTTGGACAGGCTGCCATCCCTCTCTGTCACTGGGGGCACTCAGGTGTTCAGCCAGTGGATGGATCACACACACTCCCACACACACACATAACCACACAACCGCACACCCAAACCGAGAAAACTCGCACGCACGCAAAAAGTCCACACAAACAACAAGCAAACACACGTATAGACGGACAAAATCACACTGCAGCTGCATGCACCAGCAAACACACAGGAACATGGGCAAACAAACCATGCGTACACACTTGAACACACACAGACGCACACACACAAACACTGCTCCTGTGCAGTGAGGCGTTCACTATTCCAACAGATTTACGAGGTTCTGCTGCAGGCATAGTGTAAAAAGAGAAGACTTAAAAGGACAACTCTTGCTCTCTCTCTTTCTCCCTCTCCTCTATCTCTCTCTCTTTCTCTTTCTCTCTCTCGCTCACATACACACAGACAAAAAGACAGAACTGAGCCAAAAGCACAACAGCTGCTGCCATATAAACAGCCTGTGACAGACAGAGGACAAAGGTATTACAGCATTAGAGAGAAGGACAGAAACTAACAAAGAAAGAAGGAAAAAAGTACAGGAAGGTTTGATACTGTAATAGAATTGTAGCAGATGGAAAAGTTCTGTTCATGACCCAGAGGTGGAAATCACAAAATAACTCACAATAGCATACTATCACGGAAGGCTGCCCATGATAACAGTGGTATCACGATACAGCTGCTCTGTTAATCTGCTCGATACATTGCAAAACAAACATCTATGATACATTGTGATGTCTGAAGAGGTAAAACATACTCCACTCCACAAAGTCTTACAGCCTATTGCCTCTTTAACACAAGCACACAAACTGACTGAGATGTGTCCATGTCCATGTGTGCCACGTGCCATCATTCCAATGTAAAATAGCCATGAACTGGCAAAAGGCTGAACTGTCAGAAGGCAGAACAGCTCTGAAGTTGCCTCACAAATATCTGAAAAAGTTCACTCTGCTGTATGTGAATGAAGTTTCCAGAAGTTTGCATCACAAGGAGTCATGATGAAGGGACTCCGGTGGGTCAAATAGTTCATAGAAATATAAAATATAATATAAATATTATTGTATTATAAAAACAACAACAACAACAAAAACACAATATCCAATATCTGGAAATAGCAGATATGTATTGTTCTATCATTTGTGCTCAAAGCAAACAACATGAGCATTTGGATTTGGATAAGAAAATGATCGTATCTGTTTACTTGGTTATGGTCAGAGTGATCTCCTCCATAATCTTAGTTCAACACTTTAACTTTGGCACCACACTAAAACTTTGTTTTAAGCTGTTCAAACAAAAAAGCTGCACTGTGGTTGTTCTGAAGACTACAGTCTCTGTCATCAGTGTGTTCTCTGCTTCATGTCATGTTGCTGTTTGTTGTACCTCTCCTTTGGTGCTAAAGTGGCTGCTTTCTACTACCGTCTCTATTTATAGAGGCTGAGGACTGAAAAGTTGTTCTCATTTGTCTCTGTCTGGATTTATCTCCATCCAATGATGTCTTTCGTTTTTTCTGGACCCATGAGACTAATTAGTGCCTGATGGAAATGGAGAGGGAAAATGAGAGAGAGGCCATGTGAAGAGCGATACAGTATAAAGAGAGGGAAGAAAAGAGGTGAAGCAAAGGAAAAATAGAGATGCTGATGTTGTTTGATTGGCAGGTTCACTGCACACACTGGTCCCCAGCCTGGTCAGTAGGAAAGTTTCCCCACTATGGACTAGCTGTCATCTCATGGAGATATCCAGTCACATCCTGCCTTTAAGGACATCTGCCTTGGCAGGTAAAGGATAAACATTTATTAAACTGCTTGGTTACAAATTGGTGATGAAAACTGTTATCTTTTGCCTCTTCCCAACAACATAATGACTATCAGAGGAAAAAGTTGAGCAACAACACAGTAGTGAAGTGTTTTAGATTCAATTCATTACACAGCTAGGCAAGAAAACAGCAATCCTGCCTGGCAAATCTATGTGAGTTTTGAGATATGATGTTCCAAAAATCAAAGCTAAGGTACCCACTAACGGAAAAGATACAAATGCCATCATCTTTAATGATATCATTACACCCACAGCCTCACAATCTGAGTTTATACAGTCTGTTCTACAGTATCTGCTGTCACCTGCCTGTGAATTACTAAGCAATGACAGTTTTGTAATGCTAGCAGGAACAAAGTGAGACTGATGGCTGGACTCAGCAGCTGCACTACCTGGCTGGGCTGTGGCTATGAATTCTACTTTAGCAGGCTTGACAGTCATCATGCTTGTCTCTTGTTCATTTGTGTTTGGTAAAGACTCTGTGGTATTCCCACACACTCAAGAAGGCATATTCATCATGACATGCCATGACATTCCTACCTCTTCTCTTGAATATTCATAACAATATTTTTCTATGATTATCTCTTTCTATTTTGATAACCACCTCACAGTATAGTGCCAGGAAGAAAGCCATTGCATAGTGGCATATTAAAAAAAAAAAAAAAAAAGTTCATCGTGGTTATTCAGATTGCTTCTGAGAATATTCATTTGTAGCACTTGTTTTTAACAGTCCCAGAGATAAATGCTGCGTAAAATAGCTGGTGCTGGTTAAAAGCAGTATTTCAGCATGGACAGCTCCACAGAGCACCAGCGCTGAACAGGGAGCTCTCCATAGTGCTGAAGCAGCATCTACTGTTCGAATATTGTAAGGATATGGTTGTTAACACCTTCTAGAACGATCACAAATAGACAGGCCTGTGCACCATAACTTGTTTATGTGTGTCTTTAACACTCAAGGCTGTATTGCATTTAGACCTATGTTGTATAGCATCTATGATGTTAACCATGATCACACCAAGACTCCTGTTGCAGCTGAATGCTCTATTATAAATACTGACGGCTTTCTAAATCTCTCTCCTGTCTCCCTCTAGTTGTCTGCCTTGCAGGAGTGCCAACATGAAGAAGGCAGTCAGAGTTGGCTGGCTACACCTGCTACACACACTTATCACACACTCAACCATGCATGAGCTGCACCAGTGATACCAAAAATTCTTATAATTCATTGGTGTTATGTTTAGTTTAATGAGTAGTTGTCCCCTTTCAGTTATGTGTGGATTCTCTCATTTGAGCCAGGTTTGAAACAAATGGGCACTCATCTTGGATCTGACGCAGGGACCTCTCTCACTACAAACTTGGCTCAAAAACTATGACAAATGAAAGTCCAAACATAACTGAAAGGGGACACAAAGTATCTATTAAACTAGAAAAAATGAAAAATGAAAAACATACATGGTTGAGTAAAGTGTGTGTGTGTGGGTCAAAGTAAAAGAAACTAACCTAAAAACCAAACTAGTCTAAGGTGTAGGCCAAGACGGAGGCTGCTCTGAGCAGACCTACGGAATCAGCCCTCCCGTCACTTTTGACCACACCTCCTCTAGGTGTAGTCAACCACACATGATGGCGCTCTTCATGCGGGTACTAGAAGATAGACAACTAAAGAGTGTCAGGACAGAGTGTTACATAGTCTGTAAAGATACACATAACACACATAGAAACAAAACAACACATACTGTTGTATTGGCACAGAGTGACACATGTTCGTACACATGCAGCGCAGTGTGACTCTGTAATCTAAAAGAACATTATGAGGTTGCCGTTCACTGCTGCCTAAAACAGATGTAGAACCTTCCTGGGGTTAGCATTTCTCTCTCTTTCTGTTTCTCCCACTGTCATTATGTTTGTTTGTCTCCCTCACCTTGATTTCTCTTTCAGCCCCATTCTTGTTCTTCCAATATCGTTGACTTATTTTTCTCAGCCTCCCTCCCTGCCTTTCCCTCTATCTGGCATGCTGCCTCCCGCTGAGTCAGTATCTGCCAATCAAAAAAGCGCCACTGCTAAAAAGCGGCAACAACAACAACAACAGGCTTAAGCTCGGGTTTTTCCTCCTCCTGAAGAGATAGATGGAAGGAGTCATGTGAAGGGAGTTTGCCTTTTACTCCTCTTTGAAGCTCCCAACAAAAGCTGATGAGTGAGTGTGCCGTTTCCAGGTGTGGTGTGTCGGGAGATACCGCATTAAATTAGACACCATAAAGCTGGAGCTTCTCACATGCTACAGAAGACAGTGTCTATATTATATATTGTATAGTTGTGTACATCATATATTAAAATTGCATTATTTTTTATAATTAAATGGTGCAAAATTTCACAATTAAACATGCTGGATTAATTAAACAATCAGAGGTGGGCATGTTCATGTTTCACTGAGCATGTGATTAGTCACAATTACTGTAAATGGGAAAATAGGAAGTGTTAACGTCATTATCACTGTGAGACCTCAGTTATCACTGATTAGCATAATTGTACCTCCTATTAAAGGCCATAACACTCAATATCATAATGCTGAAGACAAGGAACAGCTTTGAAGGAACAGATAAAACACTAAACATACATAAATAAATACATAAATCTCTTGAATGTTGAGGCATGCCATCATTTCTGCTGTTACTCATTCAAGACATGTAACCTGCTTGGCAGTTTCCTTGAGAAATCCTCAAAATACAGGCCTTTATATCGAAGTTATGCAAACCATTTCCAACCACAAAAACATGTCAACTCGTATCTCCACTGTCACACACAGTCAACTCTTGTATTGAAAAGCCTATTACAAAACATTTGGCGCGCAGAAGAAGTCTTCGCTCCGCTAAATCACTGTGTAAATAAAGCTGGTGATGTGGTGACAGTGTTTCAACGTCATCCTTGAGTTACAGTTTGGGAACACGATGATTGGCAGAAAGTGAGAGCGAGGACAGAAGTTGTACGGAGGATTTTGTGCATGTGGTTTGTTACAGTGGCGAAGATAAGCGCTGTGACTTTGAGAAAAGGACAAGAAAATAAGTGTTTCTCTCTCCCACTGTTTTATTTCTTAGGGGGTCGAACAATGGTATAGTCGGCTGCGTGTGTGTGTTTACGTGTGTGTTTGAGATAGTGACACTTAAGAGGGGGAACTACAGGGAGGAATCACGAGGAGAGGGGGACACAGACAATTTCCAAGGGCAGGCACGCTGTGAGAGATGTGATGGACGCCTGATGTAAGTGCGTCACATGCTTGTGAGAGTGTGTGTGTGTGTGTGTGTGTGTGTGTGTGTGTGTGTGTGTGTGTGTGTGTGTGTGTGTGTGTGCAAGTGTGAGTAAATCTTAACTGTTGACAGAATCAGCACACAGGCTTTATGACCCTGCTCAGTGAGCTGGCCTCCTCCATCATCACCACCACCCCCCAGCACACACACACACACACACACACACACAATGTATGTGCCTCATTTTCCCGATCTTCATGCCTTCTCTCTTTCACTGTAAGTTTGAAGTTAATTCATGTGTGCTGTTAACTTCACTACAGTATGTCCTTCTTTCTAATACCAAACAGAACATAAATAGTGGTTATTTTTATCTGATTTCTAAACTATTACTTAACACTGACAGTTAAAAGAAGTATCTTGGTATCCTGATGATACTAGTAGTGGTCAAGAAATTCAAATGAATGCAGTGTCCCAGTTTGTGAATCTCAGTTTTATGCCATGGACTTCTCCCTCCTCCAAAGCAGTCTAACAAAAAAATGAATAAATAAATAAATAAAGCACAATAGAAAATGCCTGCATGTGTTAAAATTTCTTGCGGCTGAATGCTACAAATGATCAGTCACCAAGAAACAAACAAACACTCTGGACATCGCCGCACATGCCATGCCACATTACCCTAGATGTATTTATTATGATTATTGTTTGTTACTGCTGGTTCATTTCATTGTCTTCATGTGCTTTAACCGATTTCTGCCCCAAACTCATCTAATTATCCTCTTGTTTCCTCTGAGCCCCCTCATAAGAGTTTAAAGAAATAAAACCACTAAAAGCCAAGTTGGTGTGAAATATGTTCAATATGATGCCAGGCTGTCGACACTAAAATCTACACAAAGGGTTTAAAAGGTTCATACTGACCAAAGGCACATTTAAAGTTAGTGCAAAATGTGAGTGGATCAAATGTGAGCTAGAGTCACTGAGCACACAGATCAGTCACCGCAGTGTATGCTTGAGTAAAAGCCGGAAGCATCCTCCATCCAACCTTTTAGTTCTACTTTATCTTTGTCTTTAGCATTACCTACACCCCTCCCCTTCCTCACACTCACTTCCCCTCATCCTCCTATCTCTGTTGCCATCACTCACTCTCCTTACATTTCTTTCTGACTTCCATCCTAATTGAGTTGTGCGTTGTCAGTCCAGCAGCCACTCTCAAAGCTCCCTTTCATGGCTTTGACCAAAGAGTGTATGTGTGAGTGATGTGTGTGATGTATGTCCAGCAGTCACTCATGTCCAAGTCACCCTATGGAGCACTCATATATCAGCTTCCAAGCCCTGTACAATATAATTGAATGAGCAGAGAGACTGGCTGACAAAGTGAGGGCTGAAAGAAAGAGAAAAGTGCTGGGAGATACCGAAATTACTAACACAGGGACACGTTCAATTGACCACATGTGACTAAAGGTATTTACACCTCCCACTCTTATTTCTTTATCTTTCTGTCATTGTAATCTTCAATATTCCACTAGAAAATGCCCTGTTCTCTCTGAAATGATTTTGCTTTAGCTTTGCTGTCCTTGATCTACTCTTCAAAACACTCTGAACTCTTTCATATCCAGGAAGTGAATCATATACTATTTCTCATTACTCATTTTCTATGTTCGACCCAGTGTCATTCTCTTTTTGAGAATGCTTCCCCTTTTCTCTCTTCTGCACTTACAGATAAACACAGTGTATATACCTGCTGTTAGCAAGTAGCTCAGTTAGCCGTGGAGCTAAGTGGCCATACTAGCTGATGGGAGTCTGCCTGGTCAGCAATCAGGGATCACATGGGAGTAACTGCAGTCAAAGGCGCTCAGCCCAACTGGGCTCAGTAGCCCCCCAGTGAAAACAGCTGGAGACCAGACTGTGAAATCAGATTCTGCCAGTTTGAAGACAGGGGATACACTACAGAGGTGATTTACAGCAGCTCTGATCAGGACTATGACTTTGGGAAAGAGAAAACAAAGTAGGTGGGGGCATGTGCGCATGATGTGGCAGAGGAGCGGGCCAGTTGGGTGAGTTACCATGAGTTAACGAGGCAATTCAGCTCATTTGAGTTTAGTTAAAGAGAGAAACATTAATTCAGACATTATACGAAAAAATACTTTTAAAATAGTTCCTTTCTTGACATTTTGTGAGGTTTTTTTTGTTTACTTAGTAGACTAATTTGTGGACTTGTTCCTTTTACATCTCCCAGCTGAAACAACAGAGGCTATCGGACTGTCACTTCTTGAGGTACAAAGTGAGTTACAAGACAGGACAGACCGGGGCTAGCTGATTAGCTTCAGCAGACGTCTTTGCAGTACAGTACTTGGAGCTCTTTGACATAAAGTCAACACCTTTGTTTCTTTACAGTTTAATTTCATTAAAATGTTTTAAATTAAAACATATTGCCCCTATAAGCCTGTACATTTGCAGTACACATCCAGTGCTGCCTGCATTTTGTTGGTGCTTATTCACACTTTGTTGATTCCTGACACTTTGCTTGTTACAACTCCAAGTCCTTGAACTTGCTGTTAACAGTGATTTGCTTTTTAAAAGGGTCTTTCTCTCTCCCTTGCCAACCTGCAGGATTCTAATTTAAGATTCAACGTTTTACATCAGATTTTAATGCCAGTTCATATATAATTAATGACTAGTTCACCTCAGAATAAGCCTCAAAACAAGCACGGTGTTAAGTTATGCTTCCCAATTAAATATATTTGCTTTTAGCAGAGTAATGTGCCAAACAAAATCAAAATACTGAACCTTGTACTAAAATGCAACATTTAACTCCACATAAAAAGTGCTAACTTGCAGCAGAGTATCTCCCTTATTAAATCTCAGCCACATGGACCTATCAGCAGTCTACGTCCAAAACACAGGTTTTAATGTTGTAATTATTTATTAATATGTATGTGTAAATCATCGACCTTTGAGCAAACGCCAATCAAATTTAAATGCATATGGATTTAAAAACATATATTCTAGTGGACCTGTGTTGTTACTCTCTCCACATCTCTCATTTCCATTTTCCATCTGCTCAGTTGGTGTTGAAAAGCTGAAAAACTGCCAAATCTTCTATGTTTTCTTTCTTCCCTCCTTTGTTTATTTGTTTGTTTGTTGTTGTCAATAAGGAGAACAAACCGTTTTGCTGCGGTACGTGCTTGTGTGAAGCTTTGAGGATGTGTTTCTTTGTGTTTTGGGTTTTTCCCGACAACATGTGTTTACACAGTGTGACTGACACACACACTATACAGTCTCCTTCAAGGACACCCTGGCTGTATTGGCTTTCAGCCAGTTTGACTTAAAGCTTTTTGCACTGGATCCTGCATACCGACAGTGCATGGGAATAGTACATGAGGTTGGAAGGACATAGACATTAAATGCACACACACACACACACACACACAAACACACACACACACGCTGATGAATGGCATTGCTGAAAACTGATGCACTCATTACATGGGTTGCTAGTGTGTGCGTGTCAGCAAAGCAGTCAGAGCTGAGTTGCTAGTTTAAAAGCTGACGTGGGGCTATGGCCAGATGGACGGAAATAAATTAGCTAAAACAGAGGTCAGAAGAAACCGAGTGTGGAGAGAGGCTCATTCACTGTGCCATCACCTTCAAATCCAAAGTTTTACACTGACAAACATAACAAGGCACACACCTGACTAAATCAAATGTTTCAGAAGTCATTTCACTTCAAGCAACATTAAGTGTTGAGATTATGGCTCATCAGGTAGATCAGTATCTTCTATGTCAATATTTTTTGTTATATAGGAACAAAGGGCAACAGAAAGAAAATAATTTTATACACTTTTATACTGTACTGTATACAGTACAGATTTGGCAAAGCTGAAAAGACAAAGAACTCATTAACTCAATTTAATGGATATAGCTAAGCCAGATTTATGTAAGATGCACATCCACTTTGCAGCTTTATGCATCTGCTACTCATTAATTAGCTGTGCTGACTCTCATCAACAGCTGCCCTTAAATAGGAAAATACTACACTGTTAAGATTTAAAATGTATCACTTATCACTTAGCTATATAACTTTGAACAATGCCAGTGCTCGCTGTAGTAAGAGCCGCAACAAACAATTGTTTTCATAATCCATTAATATGACAATTATTTGTTCAATTTATCCAAACAATGTTTGTCTATAAAACATCAGACACCATCCATCTGCTTCCCAGTGCCGAAGTCAATGTCATAAAGTGTTTAGCTTGCCAGGCAAACAGTTAAAAACCCAAAGAGACTCAGTTTACTTTGATGTTAAGACAACACAAATTAAAGTATTAAAACTGTTGCTCATAATGAGCACACTATGACGTATCTAAGCTGGTATGATAAGCAATTAGCTCGTAGCACCAGGCCCAATAACTGACACAGAAATTAGTTGGTTTTTATATGAAACCAAACTTTACCTAAACTAAAGAAAATATTCCCAAACACACACACACACACACACACACACACACACACACACACACACACACACCTGCATTTAAAAACAACAAACAGATGCTTCTTTCCCAGCATGCAGCACTGACCTGTACCTGCTGTTACCGTGGTGATATGATTTATTAATTAGTCTGCTGTTTGATTGGCTTGATAAAGGACAAATCTAATGAGGCACTTTTAGATAAGAGAGGTGGAAGTGATCTATCATTGACACTAATCACCGCTTACACAAACATGCACAGAAAATGGTTCTCATGCGTGCCCACAAACATGAACACACCCGCGCACACACAGTCACACATGCAACGGTGAGTTAAAATTCCCGTCCAACAGTGTTGACCCTGAACATGGCCAAGGTGTTCCTGTTTCAGCTGTGGGGTCGCAGCAGGTGCCCCAGGTGTGTATCCACAACATGATCTGGCCCAGCCAGGGCAACAGTTTAGAAATGAATAAACAACAATGCCTGGCAGAGGAAGACAGTGACCTGCAGGGTAGAATAAACAACAAGACCCATTCATGAGGAACTTTGCAAAAAAAAGACTTTCTTTTAAGCGTTGCCACCTGAATCTCTGTAGTTTTGAGATTTCAATGAAAGAGATGCTTTCCCACACAGCCGCAGTGATTGGAAAAACTGCAATCTGTGTTCACAACATTGTGAAATTGATTGTTCAGATAATCCAGTCGGTTTTTGAATGGTTTTGCATAAAAAATAGGGTTCTCTTCTTAACCAATATTTTGTAATAAATTTAAACTACAAATTTCTGAACTATGGTTCTCACACCGTCAATCTGCAGTGAGGATAGTCGATTGGATTGACATTGTGACCTTTTATGCATTTGCTGTTGTTTCTTTATAAGTAGAATGTTAATTATGTGTGTAATAGAGTGTTTTAAATGGTCATGCATGTTCGATGGCATCTGTCCTGCATGAATTAACTGAATTCTGATCAAAACTCTTCCACTGCACTGGAAGTGATTCATTTTACTCCACATTTGCAATTTTAAATATTAAAGGCAGGATTTCTGAAAAAATAAACATGCATTGTAAGTTTTTTAATGCTAATGGGTGATGAAGCGTTCAAAACCAAAAAGAATGAGCCCACCCATGCATCTCTCCATTGCCTTGAACAGGCTGTGTGCTGCATAATGTACTGCAATTCGGGCCCGAATTTCCCAGGCAGTCCTGCGGACATGACGTCAGATGAAGCTGAATGTGCGTCCTCGACAGCTTGGATACAGGAAGAAGACAAGCACGGTGGACCCAAACTAGTGTTTGGGTAGTAATGGATTCTGCTACGGCCAGAAAACGACCCGCCACCACACAAAGTCTACTTAAAAGCCATACTAAGAAGAAAACAAAGGTTTTATCAGCGGCAAGTCATGAGTCGAAACGAAATTATGACCAAAGCCAGACCGGCACCAAAATAAACATTGGATACGCGTTCGGCTCATGGAGGCAGCTTCAACTTGAATTGGGACTGGAAACATATGCTGACGTGGCTCATTTCCAAGTGACCAGGTAAGAAAACATCACAGGTCATGTTTAGAGCTTGATTTGAAAATCATATGAGATCACAGAGGACTCGGAGAGACCTAACTTGCAAAGTAGTGTTAGCTGCTAACATGTAGCTTAGTCCACCGCTGTGTAACACTGAATAGTTACAGACTGTGCATTTTCCACAGTCCTTCAGTCTGAAACCGAATAGTTAGAAATATGTCCCTTTATATATGGGACCGAAAGCCCAACCTGTTATCCGGGAGGTGACGTCAGCAGCTGTAGCCACAGGCTAACGGTTTGTTTGTGTCTGTGTAGTAGCATTAGCTGCTAACACACAGCAGTCCCATATCAGAGACGATGTTTTTGTCCGCCAATATGCTGTCTTTGCTTTCACCTGTGCCTTAAGACTCACCGCGCTTGTGTGTCGCTACACACAGCGAGCCGGCTTCTCGGCTGCTTCATGTGTGTAGGGGATAAGGCTATCCCTTACACACAGCACAGTTTGCAGCTGTAGGCTACCAACGTCATTCCGCGGAGGCATGCGAAGAGGTCTTGCACTAAACAGCCACATGAACACAGAGTAAAGAAATAACAGTGTCACAGCACCAGTTGCTCTGCTGTGAAGAGTTCATGCGCGCTCCAGTGCCGGCTTGGCTGATGGCTGCAGTTACCGCTAGCATGCCGGCTCATGTCACTATTGTGTCTTATTTCTTGATCCTGCCTTATGTCCCTTTAAAATCAAGAATACTATAATCCCACGAGTGTTACTTGAAAGTGCTCAAAAATACAAAATCATCTCATTTCATTTTAGCAGAAGCTGAAACAGGTCCACTCATAATAAAGACCATATCATCTTTATGTGATATTCCACAGAAAGTTAAAAAAATAAAAATGTTAATACTGATTTATCAATATTGTTAACTTGATTTGTACATTGACATACAGTAATAAGAAATAAATGCCAAGATTGCAGATGAAAAATTGTCAGCTTCTTTGGGGGCAATTTCTTTTTCATTTTAGTATTTGAATACAGAGTTTCAGGTCACTAAGGGTCAATGATTGCCTTTTCTACTTGCCTCTTTATAGTCTATCCATTTCTCCCTCTTTGAGATCACCAAACAGCAAAAAGAAAAAAACATCCATGCCTCTCCTCATTCTGCTTTCTCTTACTTCTTTCTTACATACATAGAAAAAAAAACATTCTCTCTGCCTCACACACATGCATAATACATACAGATATAAACACACACACAGTGATACACAGATACACAAGCATACAAAGTGAATCCCCGTGCTGCACTTTGAGTATCAAAAAGCCTGGGAAAAATGCTGATTTCAGCGAATGGCTGTTGAATCTTAATGTTTTCAGGGCTTTCTTCTCTCTTCTCCAGCGGCCAGAGAGACATGTTGGGATTTGACACAAATAAAAATAAAAACTAACCCATGACATGGTTTTGTTCTCTCTCAGCCTCCCACTGTGGTTTGTGAGTGTGAATACGTTCTTTGTGCCAGCCATTGACCAGCCACACAAGCCTAGTGTTATTGTTTGTATGTGTGCATTTGTACATGTGTGTGTATGTGCATTTTGAATGCATGTTTGTACACGTGCATGTGTGTAAACTGTGGGGGGTAAATTTGTGTGTGAGCACCATGTGTGTCAGGGCTTTATGTCAGTTCTTTTAATCAAACTGGTCCCCAACTGAGAGGAGAAACAGGAAGAGAGAAGACAACAACAGCGGAGGATAAATGAAAGGGCAGACAGGAAACAGATACAAGGAAGAAAGACAAGGAGGAAGACAGGGAAGAGGGCAAAAGGAAGCTGTGACATGCTGAAAAGTGACAGACAGACAAAGGGTAAAGAAAGGGAGAAGGCAAGTGGCAGGTAGGGGATGAACTGAAAGAGGGCAAAGGAAAAGGTATATGGAGATGACAATAGAGGAAAGGAGAGGCGAGGAGAGGAAAGGAGTGGAGAGGAGAGTTTCAAGTTAAAGAGCTGGAAGAGAAAACAAAATGGGGAAAAGACAAAAAACAAGATTGAGGATTGGAAAACAGAGTGTGGGATGAAGGATGAGTACAAACTTCAGCTCTGCACCAGCACTGTCAGGGCAGAAACTGTGCATGTTTGTACGTGTGCGTGTGTGTATGTGTGTGTGTGTGTGTGTGTGTGTGTGTGTGTGTGTGTGTGTGTGTGTGTGTGTGTGTGCGTGACTGCCATGTGATCTAAGGTCTTCAGTGTCACTACACTGCCTGTGCTGTGATAGCAACCCATTCATCATCTGAGCATCTGGTGCCCTTGCAACAACAACACACACACACACACACACACACACACACACACACACACACACGCACGCACACACGCGCGCGCACACAATCACGCATACATGCACAGACACACACACAAACATCGAGTACATCCTGAATTTGTTATCTTTGTCTCTTTCGTGCCCTCTATCCCCTGCAACCTTTTTCTTGATCTCTGGGCTTTTTTGTGTGTTTTTCTTGCTTTCTTTCTCTTCTTGTCTTTTCTTTTATTCTCTCATTTTTGCTGTCCACACTCTTCTACTACATCAAGCTCAACCTGTCCAAAATTGCCCACTGAGCCTTCCTCTTCATCTCGCCTGCCTGCCTCTCTCCTTCTCTTCATCAACAATCTTATGATAAAGCACAAAATGCATTACCAGATAAATACATTCACACACCCTGACACCGATGCACACACACCTGCAATAACAATGTAATTGTTGCACATTGGAAATAAGGAAAAACATTCAGCACGTTTGTTAAGTTGCTGGTAAATTAAATGTGTTTGGTTGAGAAACATGGGATGTAAACATGACTTCATTGTCAGTAACACTACTCAACCTGTTTTAAGATGTTACTGAGCAGAGAAGAAGGAAATCTGTTCAGAAGATTCCAATTCAGCTCTGACCCTGATTTGAAAGAGGATTACAAATTCCTTCTCGATAAGAGAAATGTCCTACGATGGCAGTGAGCTTGGCTCAAACAAAAAAAGCCGTGGACACTATTTCATTAAGTCAAACTCCACACTGTTACAGACCGCTAACATCAATATGTGCCCAACTAAACAGGGCACTAACTGACACATGCACCAATCTATGAATGAACCGGTGTGAGAGCTGGTGTCCAAGAGGGAGTCACAAGAAGAGAGCAAAAGGAGCCCGAAGTTGAGAGAGCTGTAAAGACACTGACCTTAGTGAATGAGAGGCTGAACTCACTGTAAGGACAAGTTCCACTGGGTTTGTTCTGATACCTCTACTGAGAAATCCACTGACAGTGACAGGCTGATTACTAAGTGTCAGCCCTCAGATGATGTAGCCACTTACAGGAGCGCAAAACTGCATTCAGCCATTAACCAGCACAGCCTACTATGGAAAACACTGTAATGCTTTTTTATGGTTGGTACTTATCTATAGAGCGATACAACTACATGACCAATACATCTAATTTAGATTGTGAAATGATCATGTAGCATGGAATTACCCATTGTACTGCAGGAATGCACTGCAACACTCCAAAATATATCTCTAATTGTGAACAGTGTTTTGTTTCCTTAAATAGGTGTGAAACTCATTTGTCTTATTTAAAGATAAGTATTAACACTGCACTAGAAATAAAGCATCTTTGCCTTTGCAGACTTGTTAGTGCTAGAATAAATAGGTTTTTAAGTAGATTCTCTCCTGTGTGTAGGTCGTTCTAGTGCAGACCAAACACTCATTATACAATTCTTAGCATTCTTAATAACTCAGAGATCACCACCTTTTAATTAAAATTGTGTCCTTTCAAAACATTTAAGGCGAGTAAAACACTGGAGTGAACTTCTGAACCCGATGAAACGACAAAATAACACTTTTCTCATTCCTACAAAATGTTTCTTCTTCAATTATAAAATGTTTAGGAGATGAATAATTGAAACTCATTGGTCTGTGCGTGATTAAGGATGCAGCAACCCTACAATTTTAAAGACCTTTGCGCTCCATCGATCGAAATGGAATAATTACGTGCTCCCAGTGTGCCATGTGGATGGATATAGCAGCCTCCTGTGTCCTTGTGCTAACCTGGTTTTATAGAAACACATAATTCTATGAACAACTATAACAGTACTGTCAGCTGTAGTATCGGTTACATGGTTTTTACCTCATTTTATTTATTCTGATCACCATATTGGGAAATGAGTTGTTTCACCCACTGATGATGGTGATGCAAGCCTATAAACATGGACAGTACTGTTTATCACACCATGATAACTGTATTTTTGCATACAGTTTTATGATTCATAGTTTGAATGAAGCTTTAATGAAAACTGAATGTTAAAATGTTAATCACAAATTAAAAATCCAGTAGGTAGGTGCGCAATCACATTTTAACTACAACATTAATTAAATGTCATTTATTTTTGATTTGCAGTGAAAAGAAGAATTAGTTGTGGTTACTTTAATGTTTCATTTGGAGTTGAATTGTCTTTGGATCATGGCAGAAAACACAGAACGCCACAGAAAAAAGACATTGCAAGACATTCCACTTATCAATAGAATGGGAGACAGAGAAAACGTATGCTGTCTTTCTTAAAACCACAGTTTCAAAAAAAGGCAGATAACTCTTCAAAGATATATTTAGAAGTGTCCCTTCAGCCGGCAAGCCTCTGAAGGGTTCAGCCTGCTGTACATGTTTGACTGACAGCTGAGCCAGAAGGGGTGTGGAGGTACAACATAAAGAAAGTCGCTCCAGTAAGTGTGGTACACAAGACAAGCAACAGACAGTGTAATGTAAGTAGTGCTAAAGAAAAGACCACACCATTTTGCATCGCATCTGTGTCATCTTGACATTTGCGGGCGAGTTAAGCTCTTCACTACCACAGACTGTATTGACTTGCCAACTGGCCGGCAACATGACATCAGCCAGTGCTCTTACCCTCTTACGTCAGTTCAATGTGCCGCGTCACGGGATATGTGTCCGTGCTTACGGTTTGGGCCTTTTTGTGTGTGTTGTGTGCCGTAGTATGCAAATAAGTCGTTGCGTCGATGTTAAAACAGTAGCAGTTACAGCTTTAGGCAAAGACGGAGGAAAAGTGTGTGTAGGCAAATCTCACTCTCTCCATTTATGAAGCTGGATACCTGCGTTGCACCCACATTTGCATCAGCACAGACAGGGGGCACAGATCAAAGCAATGTTTTCTGCTTTTTGTTTACATATTGGAATCATTTCCCAGCATGCATTGCGTCTGGGTTAAACTCCACATTCAGCTCTCCATCTTCTTGTCTGAATATCAAGGGGACTTGCCATGTGTGTTTTCTTTTTTTTTTAAATTAATCTCAAGATGCGTCACAGCGATTTTCTCTGATGAAAAGAAAGACGAAGGTTGTAAGTTCAGTTCCCTTATAATTTAAGTCAGTAGAGGCCCTTGTAATGCCCTCATTTAGTAGGGATATTGATGTTAAAGTGTCTGACATTGAAAATTATGACTGCTAATGTATGTAATTACTAGGAATATTGGTGAAGTTTGTAGGCTAAATGTAGCATGGCAAGCTCCATGAGATACCTTTACTGAAGGGACAGGTTTACTTAAAGGTTTGTAATATGCATGGCCCGGCAGCCTGCAGCCAAAAGGCTATAATCATCCAAGTTATTGGCTTAATTAACATGGGTAAGATGGCGGTAATGAAAATCATTTTCTCTGCCAGTCCCTGGGATCAGTGAAGTGCCGAACTAATTCTGAAGAGCGTCTGAGCATGCAAGGCAATACCAAACAGTTTGCATTCATTGTATGAATCCTCATCATCAGTCACTGTCAACAGAGCATCTCTCTCTGGTGATTAAAGTCCTCGATCTGGGATTTTTCTTGCGCTGGAAGACAGGACTTCATAATCCCCAATATTAACAAACATGGTCGCATGAAAGAGGTTCTGCTTAGACAATCTGTACATGAGACAGTGCTAAGCTATTTTTTTCTTTAACAGTACGTTTAAACGTAACATAATACAAACAACTACTGGGCTGTGTTGCAATATTGTAGATGGGCCCTGCTTGGAGACACTTGACTAAACAGAAATACCCTCGTTTAAATGATAAAACAAAAGGTTTATTGGCTGTAAATAACAAAGATAATGTCCAGTCCCACTGCCCAAGTGCCCTGCTCCACATAAACTTTGTAATTAATGAGGCCAAACGTGGCGCCATTGCCACAGTTTCTTTCTGCCTGTGAAAAAACACCCTCTCTTTCAACCCAAAATGAATTATTAGTTTGGAGGCATAATGGCTATATTCCAAACAAAGTGATATGCTGGAGGATGTGTGAGCAGGTTATAGCTGGTCTCTGGTCAGATACAAGCATGGCAGAGGGACGCTGCTTTGAAATATGTGAGAATATAAAATGAAAGCAGCGAGGGGAAGGGATGACGGCTGGCTCAGGACAGAGATGTAGAATGCATGGCGCACACACACGCAGAGCAGTCCAATGTTCCAGCTCATTTCAGCACAACATCATCCGACAACAGAGAGGCTTCAGAAGTGTCTGGTCTCACACTGGTTTCACAGCCATGGGAAACAAAATCAAAAAGCCAATTTTCTTGCAACTCTGGCCCAAAACACAAACTTTTCTCTCTACGAGGGAGGCAAAGAGGCAGCCAGGCCGTAATCAAAGCAATGACCTCGTACCAGGTCAGCAGAGACATGCACGGTCCATCAGCTCTAATTTGCTCCTAATGTTTTTTTGTGTATGTACACAATTTGGTACACATAATTTTATGGATGCTTTTATCCAAAGAAATTCCATGAGGGCCTATTTTCAGTGAGGGTGGCTCCAGTAGGGACAGCATCTGCACCCCTGGCTGTGTTGTTAAAGCTACAGCATTTTGGGTGCAGGGTGAGTTTGCTTGGTTACCTTGATAGTGCGCAGTTTGGACACCTCACTGCACCTGGCATATGTGTGGCTGT
Organism: Lagodon rhomboides; assembly: GCA_039737535.1. Classification (NCBI taxonomy): domain Eukaryota; kingdom Metazoa; phylum Chordata; class Actinopteri; order Spariformes; family Sparidae; genus Lagodon; species Lagodon rhomboides. The sequence continues at coordinate 15,062,627 of CM077786.1, forward strand.
TGTATTTCAGCTGCACATCTCTTCCTCTTTTCATTCTGGCTAGCCAACAGTCAGTCATCCCCTCTCACAGTATTAGTCCACTTTCTGTGCCTTCCTCTCATCTCTCAGTTCCCTCTCTGCATTTATTTTAATTTCATCAAACTCAGGATCAGGATCAGGTTAAACTAACTTCAGACCCCTTTCGGCAGTTAAAGACCGTCTGGTCTGGTCCGTTCCAAGATTGTTTTTGAGAAGTAGGAGTAGATTGTCCTCAGGGCTGCGTAGTTTCTTGGTTTTGAAGGTCAAATATAGTTTCTGCAACGTTGTACTGTCAGTGAACAATTATTCTGTGGTATTGTTCAAAAGCTAAAACATTTTAATGCCAACATATTTGGGGAAGTTAGATGTCACTGCCTGCAAGTGCAGCCTCCTGCTGTGACTGCTTCACACCAACATTTTTGGTGAAAATAAATGTTTTGAATTGAGGCGGCATTTCTCTATCACTTAGCTATATACCACAGATACAGTATGTTGTAGTCTAGTCTATCTGTAAGAGATATGTAGTTAACTGAATTCCAGACTCCCATAGAATAATAACATACAGTCTCTTGGAAACGCTTTTTTTAAGCCTCTCAACACAGAGTCAGAGACACAACACAAAAGCCGCAGACTCTGAACAACAACCAGCATGAGCTTTCCTGCTAAAGTCTTCTTCTTATCTAACTTACAAAAATGAACACTTTTGTTTTGCATGTGAGGAGGTGAGCCCTGGCATTAAAATAGCTAAAGGAAAAGAAGAGGGGATAGCTGCTTGCTTGTTAGGGTTTGTACCCTTAGTGACCAGGTTACAGTTAGGGTAACTTCAGGGTGTAAGTTGATAGCTTGGAGGTTGTTTCCCCATAGAGACGGGTAGCATGGTAACACACTGATAGCAGAAGGGGAATGCCAACTGAAACTGTGGCCCATTGGCAGGCTTATACCAACAGTCTACATCCAGTGAGTCAGACATCTACAATGGAACACTGACAATCTGGCAGTCTGTCAGCTGGTGTCAATCACACACAGATTCGTCCCTCCGGGTGACTGAGACAAAAAGGAAGATTTCTCTTTCCCTTGAATGACAATATTTACAATACATTTAAAATATATGAGTACTAAAAGGATGAATAAATTGAAACGCATTGAAACGCATTGAAAAATCAAAAACAAAGCTAGGTATTCAAATTTCAGTACTGCTCTGTCCATCCGGTGTTCAGACATTGTCACACAAGTGCTGGTGTCCCCAAATTGAAATGTGATCTTTGATTTATTTGCCTCCTCTCCCTTTTCAGCTATCCCTCATCTCTTCCTGTCTTTTCCATCTCTCTTTAGAAAAAAAGAGCCAAAGCCTGGCACAGAGGAGAGGAGGTAGGGCTGCAGGGGTCGCAGCTGGTACCCTGGATGAGGACCTGGCACAAGACAAAAAAAGAGTGGAGAAAAGAGGAGATTGAGAAAGAACGGAAAATAGGAGATGGACAGATGGAGGGCAGAATGAAATAGAGAGCTGAAAGGAGGGAGAGAAAGGGATAATGATGATGAGACTTCAGCCGGGCAGAATAGAGCTATTGGATGGATAGAAGTGAAACTGATTGGGCTGAGAGAGTTATGGGGGGTGAAAAGAGGTAGAGAGAAAGAGAGATGGATAAAGGGGATGGACAGCAGATGGGTACACCCCTGGTACTCCCTGCTGAGCACTCGTTTTTCATCAAAGAAGGATTCTTAGGCACAAAAGAGGTGCAAGGATGGACAAAATAAGGTGCAGGTGGCAGGAGGTAAGAATCTTGCACCGTCCTTTGTTGATTGTCTCTTTCCCCATTTTGCTGGAACCATTCAGAGAAGCCATCCAAACCTCTGCTATTCCTCATTCTTTCTTTATTCTCCTTTCTCTAGAGTTCAAAACAACTACCAGTCATATAAAACAACAGCTCAAGTTGGTCAAAAAAACAGAATGCAATCATTTGAAAATGAACTTTTTTTATCATAAACACTAGGAATAAAGTGTTCTCAAGCCCATGTAGTAATCCTTTGTATTATGGTGAACCTCTCCCCATCTTAATTTTGAGAATGCCCATTTCATACGCAGTCATGAAGCTATCTAAAAATCTATGAAGTCGATTAAATATATTGTTTTCTAATTGAGTGTATTTCAAAATGCAAAATGTCACAATTAGCTGTTTTCCTTATATTCAACACAGCTTCCTGACTTTTCTTTTTTTTTTTTTTCAAAATGGGGTTGTAATGTGGGGTCCAGGAACACGCAGATTTATAGAACTGATGTCACATTCAGGTGATTACGCCATTTCCTGTGCAGTCACTGTTTGTACATCATTCATTCATACAGGGTGTATGAATGAATGAATGAATGAATGAATGAACAAATGAATTAATTAATGAATTAATTAATGCTGAGCAGCATATCTGCAGTGCAATCGTGTTGTTAGACTTCTACTGGAAATCGGAAGACTTCTGAAAGTCTTCTTTAGCTTTGTTAATATTCTCTTCACCCAACAAACTCCAGACTTTAGGAGAAGTGTTGGGAAAAACACAAGCAGCCAATCACAACCTCCAACACTCACACACACCCAAGGACTTGCGCACACCCTCTCCTATCAGATGTACAGAGTTGGCAGTCTTCCTGGACATCTGTCTTTCGGTGGTCAAAATGTGCCAGACTGGACCAGCTCAGCCCAGTCCAGGGTCAGCAACATACAATACATCACAAACCTCTCTCGATCTCTCTCTCTCTGTGCTGTATCAGCCCTCGCTCTTCCTCCATCTGTCTTCCCAGCCGCTGTCTCCTCCTTTCTGTATCTCTGACTACAAATGCAGCCAGCTCAGGGTCAGCTGCGCGCTCTACATCTCTGCCTCGATCTCTCTGACTCGATTTGCTCACGCTCCCAATCTTTACTCTTTAGTTTTCCTACCTTGCACCATCATCTCTTTCGGTTCGCCATGTGTTTCTTGCCCTCTTCTTCTTTTCCTCACTCTCCCTGAATTGGCTTCCCTCTCCCGTTCTCTTACTTTACTCCATCTCCCTCTCTCTCTCCCTCTCCTTCTGTTCTGTCTACTCGCCAGCAGAGCCCCAGGGTTAAAACATGCTGGCATCCACTAGTCTGGCAGGTGTGTGTGTGTATAAGTGTGTGCGTCGTGTGGAGGAGGACACTTCATTACACGGCCAACATCTGTAATATATGTGTGTGCAATTCTTGTGTCAGTTTCATATGAAATGCCACATAACATACAAGAGATGCGAGCTGGGCAGCTGTAGGCTCTATGCATGGTAAGAAAACTGTGTGTGTGTGTGTGTGTGTGTGTGTGTGTGTGTTGTGTGTGTGTGTGTGTGTGTGTGTGTGCGTGTGTAAATATACCCTGTGGGGTTTCTGACTACTGGCAGAGCTATGGAACAATGTTTGTGTGAGTCAGTCGCCATATGCATGGGTGTCAAGTTGACATAATGTAAAATGTCGTAACGTAGCAAAGAAGAAGACTGTTATCAAGCAAAAATGGATGTAAACAATTAAGGTTGTAAATTATTTCAAAAGTTTTCCTACATAGGGCAGAGAAATATTTAATGAAAGGTGGCTTTTTCACTTTATTTTGGGTGGCATTTGGTTTAATCCTTTCTCAACCTTTACAAACTGTATATGAACGAACACAAAGCTTTACATCAGATTCTATCTGAGAAAAATAATAAAGTTTGGGCCTCTACAAAATTGGTTCAGTATTATTTCAACTAGTTTTGACTTTCTGATTGTAAACTCCAAAGATTTGCCTTTCAGAAGAAACCAGAACTGTGACTATAATTAAAAGGGTTCAGGAGCAGAAATTATTATATTTGAGATATGTCATTCTCCAGGCTTGTGCATTGAAAAGAAGTTGTTTAAAAACACAAATACTCAACAATATTAACTGATACTGTTTGTATGGTTTCCACGCATGGACAGTTGTATGTCTAACATATGAAATTGTTAGGAAACAGGTTCATTCCTTTCTCTTCTTATTTCCTGTCCAGCAGCTTTAAACAACTTAAACTAATCGTCCACAGGCAAGTATAGGCTAGTGAGCAAGGCAGGGAAGATCTAATTTTTTTCTGTCATGATAAAATCCACTCATATTTTGGCCAATATAAAAGTGATTAATATGTAAATTGCTATAAATTAATACATAGAGCCCAGTGAAGATATTTTATCACCACTTCTGTAGTCAGCAGCTTACCAGCTTTAATCTCATTAAGGGCCTGCTAGTGGTAGAGCAGGGTAAAATGTGTAATTGGATGGTAGATTTACTTCACTCACCAGCCAAAAAACACAACAGTTATATATTGGTTGTGGCAGGTAAATCCGAGCGTTTACTCGACATTAGGCCACTGAACAATAAAGTCAATTTGCACCCTCGGCTCATTGTATGTAGGCAACAATGTGAGTAAATGTGTGCCTCAGTGTTTTTATGACCATCAATGGCCCATTTGTACAACATTCACTTGCACTCTTTCACCCTTCAGCATACATCTGATACAGAAGTATGTGGCTTATTTAGCTTATTCTTCCGGGTCTTTCTGGGCTCTGCTGGTTTTCTAGCCGTGACAATCATAACGGATCAGACACACTCTCACTGTCACGGGGGCCATAAAAGTCCAGACACAATCAAACACACGTTAAACTACTTATTGGATAATGGATTAGCTGTATTATATTAGACTCTAAACAATATAATACAGCTGTTAACACTGTCAATCTCACTGCGAGTTTGTTACCAGAACGACCGCCTGCTAATATGCCATTTTTACAGGTTTGTGGTCAAAGGCAGACACACATGCAACCGCACCAACATTTAAAAGGAGATATAAAGATCACATCTTTTACAATCGCCATCCCGCCCTCTTTCACTGTTAACGGCTCTGTTGGTGCTGTTACTGGTGAAAAGGGATTCAGTTATGTCTTAAATGAAAACAACATAAAACCAAGTCCTGACACACAAACAGATGCACTTAATTAGACTTTGCACCCAGGTAGACAGACACACGCACACACACACACACACACACACACACACAGATACCAAGACGCTTCGGGCACACACTTGCACTTCTGACACAGTCTCACACTCACACACACACACACACACACACACACACACACACACACCGTGATTAAAGACCAAGGCCATCTGGCGCTGTAAAGAGAGCGAGGGGAAAGCACCCTCATGGATGCTGATGCAAGCCTTGAGACATGTCCTTTATGCCCTCCTTTCCTTCCTTAGTTCTCCGCTTCCTGTTTGCTCATTCGCATCCTCTATTATTTGCCTCCTTCCTCCCTTTCCCCTGTATCGTTCTTCCCTTTGCTCACCCTTGGCCAATTAAACGGCATATTAAAAACCAAATTATCCATATTTCCTCGTCTTTTGAAATGGATGTGGGAGACAACCTGTGTACCCACCAGGTTCCTCTTTTCGGCCAGCAGCACTAAACAGATGCTGGGAGAGATTGCTGGTAGCAGCTCCTGCTGTTGCTATGAGACTAATGAAAATGTGTGTGAATCACAGCAGTCTCTCACTAAAAGTTAGAGTATTATTCATACAAAACACTTAACACTGTTGGGATGTTGCATTTAAAACCAGATGGCAGATAAAGTCAGGGCAGAAAAGACAGGTTCCCAGAAGGAAAATATAAAAGTGTGTAAGAATCAGTCTTTATAGGCTTCCCAACTATACTAATAATAACTGTTTTATAATCATTAATTGTCAGCATTTCAATGCTTGCAGGATTCAATTCACTTAACTCTAAGATTTGGTAGGTTCCTCCGCATAACTATGACCTGGATGAATGAGAATATTCACAGGCTTGTTCCTCCACATCTTCTCTAGAAGTGTTTTTTAAAGGTCTCTGAATAGCTTTTTGTGTTGTGTTACATTCATAAAAACTACTTCAACTTTAGACCTTGAGTGTCAAAGACTAGTTGTGCCAAAATATATCTTTATCCATTTAAGAAAGACCAAGCTGAGAATCTGTTTTTGTTTGGAATAAAGAGGGGCTGAAAGACAGCCCTCAACTCAGTTTCCCATGGCCCAAGAAGATGAATAAAATACCAACTTAAAATGTTGAAAATGAATAGTATAAAACATAAAAAGACAGACATTTAACCATTTTTTCATTACTGTTGTTACATACCCTAACCCTTTCAAAGTAAAAAAAAATCTGTGTTTGGGGCACCGTTTAGCTCAGTTGGTAGAGCAGGCGTCCCATGTACAGAGGCTTTGTCCTCGCTGCAGCGGCCCCAGGTTCGAGGCCCGGCCTGGGGCCCTTTGCTGCGTGTTGCTCACCCTCTCTCTCATCTTTTGTTTCCTGTCATGTCTTCTATCAAAAAAAACCATAATGGCCAAAAAAATACATTTAAAAAAATACAATAAATCTGTGTTAGAGAGAAATTTCTCTCTATAACCAAATGGCCTTGATCTTCTATCTTAATAGTTGGAAAGAAAAATGAAAGTGAATTGAAAAATAAATGGAATCCTAATTTCAGTATGTTTTTAGGACCTTTTCACTCAACTTTGAAGAATTATGTGAAGTTGTTCAAAATGGTATGCAATGAAAAGAATTATTATGGAGGCAGTGACTCCTTGCCATATGTTCACGTCCATATGTTCACTTCAGTATGTTAACAGTTTGGACGGAAGTTCACTTTAGACCAGAAAAGAGAAAGTGTGCAGTCAAAACATTTGGAACTTGTGTGTGTTTTTTTAGCAACATTCTTGCTCATAACTTTGCTTGTCATAGATTGCATAAAAAGTTGTATTTACATTTTTAAAAAGTGCACTTTGTGTAGTCTCGCTAATTAGTACTCTGCACGCAACCTTTGCGTCTCCAGTCCATTTCACCCTCCCGCATTGATACTGTTACTAGTCATACCTTTCTCGCCTGAGGTGAAAACACCATTGCAGAATTAAACCAACCTATGCTTGACTAATTTAGGGTACACTGTATTTTAATATGCCGAGCTATATGCTAATCACTAGAAATGTGAGGCTGAACACCTACTTAAATGCAAACATAGGACCCTCCATCTGTCCCCGGGGCGCGAGAGGAGGAGGTAATTTACATGATTAATTACCTATACCTAACAAGCTCCGGCAGTGTTCAAGGCCTACAGGGCTATTCATATAGCATGTTGATGTGTGAGTGTGTGTGTGTGTGTGTGTGTATTTGTGCGTGTGTGTGTGGTTCTATTGCAGGCGTCATAGTCTAGTCAGGTAATGATCTATAATTAATAGCGCAGTCTGATTTTGCAATCTTACCATTCCGTTAGGTATAGCAAAAGTCAATTGCAATTTAATTTGAACACACTGACTGACTCTCACCCTTTTTTTTTTTTACTTTGACACAAGAAGCGTTTCTGAAATTTGTTTTGTTTGGGGCACTTTTGTTTCACTTCCTGTAAACTTCAAACCATTTATTTTACCAGGTATGTAACGGAAACAAAGTGGATGATTTTTTCTGACAGTTTTTTTTTTTTTTCTCTCGCAGGTCGCTTGCCTTAAACACTGAACTTAACAGCTAACCCACCCATAACTTTTGTTAGTAACCTCTGCGTCACTTTGATATTCTGCGGATGCTTTTTGATAGAATTGCTGTTTTGAAGTCGATGGAAACCACGTAGCTGAGAGACCAAAGCCACTCGCGTCAAAATGAGAAAAGGGCATGAAAAAGTTGCATGTGGGCTGAAGAGGAGGAGGCAGCGGATGTTTTTTTTATGTCTAATAGTCAAAAACATGTGTCTTTACTGCCCTGCAGACAGGAAATGCCTATATTATCACAGGATTTTGCTGCATAGGATTAAAAAGTGTTAATTCAGAAAATAGATAAAGTAGCATAGCCTCAGCCGAGCAGCAGTAATGCTACAGTGTAGCTCTCTCGCTCTCTGTTTCTCTAACTCTCTCACTTTGAAACTGACTGGAGACATATGGAGTGGTTCATTACCTGTAATATGGCATAATAGCAGCTTCTACATGAGGCATATGTGTGTGGGCAAGTGTATGACTGCACAGGCTTGTCTGTGTCCAAGTGCATACAGCTGTGTATGAACGTGTGTGTCAGTGCCCATGTGTGCATAAGAGTGTGTTTCCATGTTTTGTCCATCAGCATGTCTTATGTGTGCCTGTGTGTGTGTGTGTGTGTGTGTGTGTGTGTGTAACAGGCCGAACCACAATGCCAGTGTCGTGATTAGGCAGCAATCAGTAGCTAACAAGCTTTAGATAGCAGACATCAACACACACACACACACGCACACACTCACTCCCTCCAGAGCTCCCTGTCACTCGTCCTCATCGAGATGAAATAACATGTATGCATGTACGCAGTGGATTCAATCTCAGCGTCCACAAAGTCATGTGAAATAATTACCAAACGCACACACACTCAAGCATATCGGAAATGAACAGCAGTGTCTAGTTAGTGAATGGAAATCAGCTCTAACTAATTCATTCACTAAGGTCTGTTGGGAAAGCAGAAACACCTTGATCCATGTTTAGAAGCATTAGAACAGCGGCAATGATAATTTGAGGATGTTTTGAAATGACTCAACCTGCACCCATGCTGCCTTAAAATGACAGATTTACATATTCAACTATTAGAACAAAGATACTTCAAATTAAAGACATGTCTCTGGTGAAATCAATGCCCACTTTGATTCGGTTTAGGGGTGTCATGATACATTAATTTGGATGATAACCATGATGTTCAAGAAATGAAAAATGTATACTGTGTTAATAATCTACATCGTAAGTAATCTTAAATGTCGTTTAAAGGGCCTCTAAAGGAAGTTGTCTATTCATTCATTTCATACCACTACTTGACACAAAGACACATAATGTACCGATGTGGATGTTCAATCTCATGAGTCTTTCTGAATCCTCCTCAGGGTCTACTACATGAGGAGGACACTTGAGCACTTCTTCAAAATCCTTCAGAGCATATTTTGAAAGCAAGACATTCAAATTGCCTGTATATATATGCAAAATTCATCCTTAGATTCACCTTCGAACAACCCATGAACCAAGAAGCTTTCATTGGAAGTACTGGGGAAACTAAAAAGAAATTCAAAGGAAAACGTATTTAGTGAGTCATTAATGGCATCTGGTCTACTGGATGGTATTTAAAAATATAGGAAGCAACAGGCTGTATAGAATAAACTATTAACTTCCGATTACTAAAAGGTCAGTCTTGTTTCTCAGTGCATGCTACAATGCTACAAATCCAAACACTCGACCTAAATGGTAATGAAAAGTGTTCAGACTCTGTTTACACCACTTCTGAGGAACCCACATGATACGACTGAGGACATCCTCACATTTCAACTGACAGACAACAATTTACCCTCCTACTCATTGTGCCATTTCAACAACCAGCATAATAATCACTCAAGGGCCAAACAACAAATACAATGTGCTGTCGTCCAGCCACCTTCGGAGCTCGCGCCATGCTTATTTTCTCTATGAATCATACGTGACTGATACTGTAATCAAGTCATCTCTCACTGTTTCACTACAATAAAAAGGCAAAGGCAGAGAGAGACAGAGAGAGAGAGAGAGAGAATAAATAGGAGTCTCAAGTTGCTGTGTGGGAGTGTGCGCAGAGGAGATTGGAGCCATACATCATAGAAAATGCACAGGTAAGACAAACCTAATGCTGTCCCGATTCTACAAGGAGATTTATAGTCATTCTCTCTCATCTCAGGCTAACAGAATATACAAACAGCAACACCAACCAATAACTTAGTGATGGTGAAAATGTGGAATTAAAAGTCTGAACAATATAAAGACAGCATGTTTTAATTAGGAAATACAAAAGCCACTAAGATGTAACCAGTAGTAAGGAAAATAAATGGCATCAATACAAAGTGTCATTAGTCCAAAGTCTGATATAAGAATCAGAAATCAGACTGTTCGGACACAGCCTTTGTCGACCAGGTCAGTGTGTGTGTGTGTGTGTGTGTGTGCACGGCTCTGCCAGTGCATGTGGATTTAAGAGCATGCACTTAGGCGTGTTTGTGTTTGCAAGTGTGCATTTTAGAAAACAGGGCGAGAAATGGTGCATCAATGATGGCGTGTAAATCAGTGTGTATGTGTGTTCTTTAAGAGGATGGTGAGTGCTTGGTACAGATTTCTCGAGCCCTGCCAACTGTTAAACCTTGTTTTTCTGCCAGTGCCTGCTGTCAGCTCCACCTGTGCCATGAAAAGACACACACAGCTTTGCAGCTGTCTCACCTCAGTGCAAACGCAGGGGGAAAGGACACGCTTCAGGAGACGAGATTTTTAAAAGAAGACCAAGTTGAGCAAGTATAAGATATGTAAGAAGGTTACTTTGGAGAGAAAGAGACAGAGGGTGTAAAATTAGAGTGTAGCTGATGAATTGTCGGATGGTAGTTATTAGGAGGTTCAGGAGGACGGCAGAAACTTTTAGATTAAGGTCTTTGAAGTGAACTCTCCAAGCTTGTTGTTGGAAAGGACAAAATAACTTATTTGAATCACTTTTAAATCCACACTGCCCTCTCTTATCTCCCTCTGTCCTGCTTTCTGTCTTTGTCACCATCTGCCTTAGTCTATTTCTCTTTCCCTGTAAGGAGCCCAGATATGCAGATATGTTTGAGTAACTGTGAAACGGCAGCAAAGAAAATGTACAAGTCTGAACATTTTTCAGCACTATCTCTCCTTACTTAGTGACTTTCTGTCTCATCCCATGCCTCTTCATTTCTCTTGCAACCACCACAGCACTTCTATTTGTCCTTAAATATTCCACCTGTTTATATCATGTAGGTATTAATGAAGGTGAGCTGGCACTGAATACAAATATCCAGCAGAACAAGTCATTAAATGGCACTGAATCTTAAAAGGAGTGATACATCATTGCTGTTGCCCAGGAGTCTTTTTGTAACCGTCATGCCACAATCTACTTCTTAAAATAATTGGTCAACTAAATTAGTCTATAATGAATTGTAGGGCAGGATTAATCTCACATTGCCTCTGTGAATTTTCTGCTTTGTGGCTTGTGTAGTGTCCCCCAGCAGTCAACAGTTAAGATGTGTAAAAGCCAGGCCGTCCTCACCCGACAAATGACCACATAGCAGCTGAAGTAATTATTACGGCAGCAAAAGAGGAAGTCAGATGAAGTGGCATAAAAAGCGACAAAGTTCGCACAAAGGCGAGAACGGGGTGGATAGCCGTATCGAACAGAGGAGTATCATCCTGATGACTGCTGTTCATGACCCGTAAGCAACCAAAAGTCAATATTTAGTTTTTTTGCTTAGTAACGAAGTTAACTTACATCACTTAACATTAATTATCCGAGTAAAGAAAATAGGCTACACAAGTAAGTGAAATTATAGAAGTAATGTTGATGAAGGTCATTTCAGTCATCCATGTCATCGTAATTCTAAGTCATGTATCGTAGGCAACTGGACTTGTTTCAGTGTCTTAAAGACGCTTCACCTCTCATCCTAGAGGCTTTTTCAGTTCTAACTAACTGGAGGGGAGTTGCAGGCTTTTAAACTCTGTGTGGGAGTGTCCTTACAGAGTCATTAAGGACATGTGTGCGATCTGAATTTCAGAGTTGTTAGGGCCACTTGTGGGTCGTTGACCCAACCGGCCTTCATGTGGGTTGCTAGGGCTAGGTGAGCCCAGGTGTGAATGGTTGTTAAGGTGTCTGGGGAGGGAACTCAGTACTGCATTGTGGGTGGGTGATAAGTCATGTCTTAGGCCACCTCCTCTGTTCAAAGACGACTATTTCAGTTTGGTATAGATGGATTCCTTTACTCCTCTTTCAAAGCATCTGTCTTCTCTAACCCCTAACCGTGCACAGCGGAGTCTTGACCTGAGGAGCAGTAAGGCATTTATTTTAACAGTGATTTTTTTTCCTAAACCTAACCAAGCAGCTTTAGTGCCTGAACCTAACCAAACCTGGGCAAAACTTGTAGAAATTCTTAAATTGACCTGAGCCATGGAAAGCTTTACTGGTCACAAAACTCAGTTAAACTGTGTGTGCACCAGTTTTGATTCAAAACCCAAATGCATTGACCTGATGGAGGTGCTGATGAAATTATGGCTCATGGAGTCATAGCAATAGGATTTGAGAGATGTAACTTGCACCACAAAACACAAGTTTAAATGTTTATCTTCCGGCAAGTTAACGACAGACCTTTGACTTACAGGGAAAGTATGCTCACTTAGGATGCTCTTGAAATTACTAAAAGTGCCTTAAGTCACTTTTTTAAAGCAAAGAAAACAGGAAGATTCCCCAGAACCTGCAGGGGGAGAAACTACAAATTACTGTGTCCATCTGTGTGCATCTAAGTACGTATTTCTAGCATAAGTTGACTCTTAGCTCTTGTGTGTGTGCATTCCCTCTTCCTGTCAGTGCTGTTTTGAGAAAACGGTGTAAAAAAAAAACAAACAAAAAAAACTACGCTCTTAGAAGTATCCTCTATGATTGGTTGTTGTAAGGAAACTGCAATCAGATTCATTACCATGATGACTCATTAGCGGAATCAGGACTGTAGACCAAACAAGCTACAACAAAAGGTTATATTGAGAACTGTTTGGGAAGAACAACATGGAGGGACACAACCGAGGGAGACAGAGAGAGAAATACCATATGTCTTTATGTGTGGTTGGGTGAATATGCGTGCGTGTGTGTGTGTAAGTAGGCGAGAATCTGGAACAGACTTGATGAATAATAGTGTCCATTCCCTGGAGATGTTGAGTCAAGATGGCTGACTACAGCTGACCTGTTTTGGGGTTCACAAGAGTTTAACATGCCAACAGAGAGAGAACATCCCTTGGGATGCGGAGAGAATAAGCACTGGCCTGGCTTTCATTGTAATGTTATGACTGTAAGAAAACAAACAAAAGATAAAAATGTGCATTTCATCTGTGTGAATGACTTTTCTGACCAATGCTTGACTCCTGTTGTGACATGAGTTAGAATAGAATAGAATAGAATAGAATAGAATAGAATAGAATAGATGTTTATTGTCATTGTTTCAAAAACAACGAAACACAGATAGCAGCTCTTTGTTTGCTACAGTATATGCTTCTCTGCCACAATGCTACACAGTATTATAGGGAATCTTTGTCAAAGGGATTATGTCTATTAGAGATAAGTTGGTACACGCTGTACTTCACCTTGGTAACAAGAAGATTTCTGCAGTTACTTTTGCCAAGACAACAGAAACAAAAAATAGATCATCACTGCTCACAGCAGGAGATCGTTAAATCAATTTAAATGTTTCTTGGCAACAAGCAGCTATTAAAAGAAAACTCTGGGGACGTCTTGGACTGTGTTGAAGACAGGAGTTTGACTACAAGTTTACCACATTATGATTTCATTTTAGTCTGTTGTATGTTGTTGAGAGGAAGCCGGCCAGGAAATTCTTATAGCTCAGCCAAATCTGAAATCGTGATTACAATGTAGGGAGTTAAAGACATCAGCTCAGTTTGAGTTTTCTTCGATTATCATTTGAAGGCATGTCATTGATCTGCAACATTTTCAGTTTTGTCTCCACTGGTGCGGTAAAACTAAAACAGAAGTTGCAATTAAAAACTTACAAAACTTCCAACTTGTATTTGCAAACAAGTAACCAAACTACAGAGCAGTATCAGGAAGGTTTACGGAAACAGACATCCAGCTGTGCCATGTACCACACAGGACAACATGAAAACATTACACTGAATAATAAGAGGTTCACTGAGTTAGAGGAAATGGACAGAATGCACCCTTCAGGAATCAACAGCCTTGGCAGAAAGTAAAGGAGGGAGACAGAAAGAAGAAAACAGGTAGCCAAGACAGCTGGTATTTGGCCACATGCTTCTTTGTACTCGATGCTGTCTGTCAACATTATGAAGATCTATGCACACACTTAATGTGGCAGCAGGAGGTAAAGACGAATGAGAAAAAGTTTTGAAGCATCTTGAAGATTGCTTTTCAAAGTTGCATAAACTTTCAGACAAGTTTCTGGAGGGAAGACTTTTGAGTTGGATCTGATTTTCACTTGTGAACATGTTCAAAACACCAGCTGGCAAAAATGATGAACCCATTTTCCAATACACTGGAAGAGGCATTGTGTGAGAAGGAAGCGGTTTGTCCCAAGATACCCCTGCTGAAGACTGCTTTCAACAGACTCTGCATTTGAATTCTGACTGAGTTTTTATGCTTCCTAAGCGATTTAAGAAAATAAAGTTGCTAGGGCACAAAGCAGGGAAGCTCTCTAATATCCCCTCAGCTTTCCTGTGATGTCACACCTGAGTCACCCTGCTGTTTCCACACCAACAGTGTGGATATATTTATTCACAGTTTATTGATGAAAACACAACAAATATTTATATCCCCATTCCTGGGTGTGCAGTGTAAAAATGCCCAGGAGGATGCTTTGATCTACTTGGATCAGGCGATAAAGGGATTGATATAATGGTCTGTGTGGTTACAGCAAAAAACAACACATATACTAATTGGGATTGCAGACAGACACTTTACTTGTCACAATTTTGGTTGCTGCATGGAAACAGGTAACTGGACCCACTGGCATACTTACAGTTTCAAAGTAATGTTAAGAAGTAGCATATTTGGTGTGCACATGGCAGAGTCAGGCAGTTAATCAGTCTGATGTTGGCAACTAGTAGAGAGGCAGGAAACAAGTGAAGGTGCAGAGAAATCTGAGAAAACCCAGTCCAAGCAAGGAATCCAACTAAAGTAACCATGAGACCGAGCTGAGCTTTTAAGCTTTTAGAGTTAGAGAATCATCAGCGATCTTTTCTGAATTACCGCAGTGGTACAAAAACCCTTGTGTTTACAAGTCTGGTAATTTCCCTCCAAATCCACCTGATCACTATATCACTATACATCAGCACTCATAAACATAAAGATATGAATTATTTTTTGATATTATTTAGCTTTGCCTAGACTGCCACAATTGACAATTGATGTTTAAAATGCTTTGTTGCATGTTTCAACCCACTTCTGCTGAATCACTGATTGTGTCAACCAACCTAAAACATACACTTTTTTAGAAATAAAAACATAGTCCAGGGTCTGCAGACTGCATCCAAATGATTGCATCCAATAAAAAAAAACTGTAAGGTTAAACTGGCCTTACACTGTCAACAAATTGTTCCTAACACATGTTAAGAAAATAAGTGTGCATTATGGCCGAAGTATAAAGCTGACCATTGAGACATACGATATCGGATAATTTTCTGACTTTAACACACACACTACTGCTCTTTCTCCCTAATATACATAACTACACATCTCTGTTTTGCCCATTCAGTAAAGCATGTTGTTGTTAACTTTAGTCATTGGCAGCTCCATATATATTTGTACTAACCTTTCGTTCATCTTAAGAGTTCATTAGACATTGGCAGACTTCGGAGAACTGGACCAATAATAGAGTCCATTAAAATGAGTAAAAGAAGTGAGAGTGAAGAGCAACTGTTTTCATATTGGTGTCATCTCAAAATTCTAAACTTAAAAAAGATTACATTAAAAAGACTTCCATGAATACCATATTTATAGAGTTTCAGCTCATTGTTAAGATGTGTATCCCAGATCTTTACTATTTATTTCACTCTCACCACTCTCGAAATGTTTTGCTTGGTCCCAGCAGGCAGCTATATTCAGCATAAAAGCCCTAAAAAACAACTGAAAACTACCTGCTCAGCACCAAATGGCAGAGAGGCACAGTAAGAGACTGTTTTGTTAACTGATTGGGGCATTGAGCAGCTAAAGAGCCGCATAGTTCCCTCAGGAGTTGACCAAAGAGAGAAAATATTAGCCTTGCATTCGTCATGGGCCACAAACAAAGACTCAAAATGGACGATATTTTTTGCTCCATAACTGCTTGATGTGTAATTGAGATGTTTTCCATCTACTTAAAACCAGTTTAACCTTAACGTGGCCATTTTTAGTTTCCTCACAATTCAGCATAGCATACCTTAGGTGGGAGACTATAAAACAAATTGAGTCACTTTTGGAACAGCAATATTAGATTTTGTGGAATGAACTGACAATGACCCATTTCATCATTAACTTGAGAGGCCTTTCCATACTGAGAGAGAATACGTCTCATGCTGAGAGCGGGAAAACGGATGATGTAGACATCATCATGACACTACAGAGAAATCAGATGTCAGATGTTTTGCTTTTCTTCAGTCGTGCTTTACTCATTTTAAAGATGAAAAGACAATCTTTTTAATGGCTAAGTAAAATTAAGGAGAGCAGCAAGGAAAAAGAAAAGGAAAATAACTTATAGAACATTATACAGTGAACTTAAAGGCACTCAAATTGTGTACCATCTTAGTATGGGTGAGAGAAAGCCAGACTCCTATCACCATGGTAACTGCTGGCTGCTGTAGTTGCCATCCTCCATCCTTCCTCTGGCTAACTTCACACTAACACTGTGCTTATAGGGGCATTTCATTTACAACTAAATTTACATGCATCTCTGTCCCCCAATGTCTCACTCGACTTTTTCAGAAGCAAACAAAAAATGCCTCCATATAAAGCAATCAGCTCCTGTCACATCCAAGTAGTAATACTTGTTTCATAATATTCAACATCCAGAGAAAGGAATCTCTCTACAATTTTGGCTGTTTTATTCTGTTTTAGGAAAACACAGTCCTGCAGTGAGCATATTATTATGTCCTTAAAATGGGACAGAAAAAGACGGAAGAGAATTGCATTGCCTTTTACTGTGATGTGATTTATATTTGCCAATGCGGCAGCCTTAAATTTGGTGAGGAGTTGCGTACCCATGTCCAGTTCACATCAGCATGATTTTGAAGGTCTGTTCCTTTCATCCTCACATCAAACAGCATCTGGGGTTGGCATAAAGCAATGGGCTGTGCCTGGTTAACTGACATCACCTTAAGAATATCTTGGCAATGAAGTTAGCAAATCTCATTGACTTCATCGTTCACTGACATCTATGGCCACTAGTGTGCAAAAACTGCATAGAGCAGCTGTAATGTTCGCCTTATTATGAGAGAAGGTGACAGTTCTCTGAATGTTCCCACTGAATGCCTCCAGTTATAAGAGACATTTCCAGTGCTTATAATGTCTGCCATTTTTTTCAAAAACTGATTCAAATACAAGGGGTCACTTCTACCACAGCACGTGAATAGAAATGAATGCATCGAAACAAAGACAGAACACAGTTTTCTGTTTACTACTCTCATCGGTCGAATTTGACACTAAATGTGCCATTAATCTGAAGCCCCCGCTTCTTTGTTATTATCCATGGCTGTTCCTGCCGATGCCAGAGAATAATTCTCCCCTCTCCAAAGTGCTGATTACAGTCAGGCACTTCACAGGACATCTCATCAACCATAAATGGAGGCCCTATTTTTAGACTAATTTCTTGCTTTTTTGTAGCCTTTTTTGTATTATTCAATTGTAGCCCTTTTGTCAGGCAGTTTCTGACAATGGGGTAACCCAGCTTGGGGCGCAGGGTAATTAGATAGGAAGGGAGGAGGAAGACAGCAGGGTAGAAAGAGATTGGAGGGTTGCGATGAAAACATGCAGAGCTGAGAAGGAGAATACAAATAAATGTAACCCATGTGGTGGAAATGTTCAACATTTATCTGTGAAGAATTGAGTCAAATAACCAATAAACACTCATGCAGGCACTCGCACAATCAGAGGAAGTAATAATTGGGCACAGGTTCAACATGTAGAAAGGTAACACACACACACATTCACACACATAAAATCCCACCTGTGTCCCTGGCCTCAATCCACCACACCTATTTGTCAGATGATTATCGAAACCCCCTCGGTGAGAGTTAATCTGGTCAGAGAGAGGAAGAAAGATGGAGGGAGAGAAAACGAGCAAGAGTGGATTAATGGCAACTCCCTATTGCTAACTTGCTCTTTATCTCCTTCTATTGTTGCTTTGAGTGGCGCTCAAGACACGCAGACACATAACACACACATATAATAGCTAACACACATCCGCTCACATACACACCTGTCAAAGCAGACGATTCAGAAGGTAAGTGAGTTGGCTGCTGCCAAAATGGCCGCCTTTTGTTTACAAATCTCATTATCCTCTTCAGTTCACGGTGAGCACGATGAGTAATTACTCCACCAGTGTACAAGTCACATGGCTGGTGTAAAATTCCCACTCTAGTAGGGTGGGTAATAGCTCTTGGTGAATACACACCACTTGCTTCATGACTAGGCCATCGCTCACAACAGAAAGTACTATGGGTGTACGGATCCATAATATTCAACTGAATGCATACATTATGCTATGAATGTCACAGCCACCATTCACGTCACTTTGTGATAACATCTTGCAATTAAGCAAACTTAGCACAGCAACTATCAAAGTACAAGACAGAATAAATACCAGGAAAGCCCTGAATCATACACACACTGTTACACACATCTACAGTGGACATTCAGCACACTCTTCCAACAGCTGGTTGGGTATAATTCCCAGCACCTGAAAAGATTAATTTAAGATGCGAGACTGATAGTCATTCCTTTTCCCAAAATACATTTTCCCAGCTGGCCTGAAGACTCAAACTAGAAACCTTGTACAGGCGTAACCCTGTCCATTTATTGGTCATTTGTATTCCAATAAATCATATATTTCAATATAGGTGGCTCCCAGCGGAAACTGACCTGCTAACACAGGCAGTGTTAATACCTTGCTTTACTCAGAACAATCAATTTGCACAGAGAATATGAAATAGGATGTATTCACACTTGTTTCATCTCCTGTTTGCAGAGTGATGACTCATAATGGACGTGGAGCCCTCAGTAAACATACGCCGACTGATGGGAATGCTCTAGCTTTAACCCTAACCTTTACAGCAAAGCATGATAAAGCATGCGTGTCAATTACACAGTATCTGTACCAGAAATAAATTACAATATGTGCTTTGTGTAAAGCTGTGTCAAAAACAATAACCAAAGGCATGTGTCAGTGTTAGTCAATATGACAGAATGAATGACTGCCTCGAGGTGTAACGACAGGGTGTCACAGGTTGTGTGGTGTAGATAACAAAGGCAATGTGACAGTGTGTGTGGGATGTGTGTGTGTCATCAGGAAAGTATATCAGCATATGTTAGAATAATATTTACAGCACAATCAGCTCATCTTTACGCTCCAGTAGAGGCATAAAAGGACTTCTCTCGATTGATGTTTCACTGTATAATGTGATGATTTCTTGTGATGAAACTCATGCATACAGTATCTTACTTAAATCTGAGCATATGCAGTTTTCATTACTTTTTTTAACTTCCCACAGTCCCTGTGTGCCTGTAATAGGTGAGAAAGGGTTTTTCAAGCTTTGAAGACCTCAGAACTGTGCATCTGAAAGAACCACACTCAGTGTTTGCCTTTTCAAGTGAGCTGGCAGTATGTCATACATTATAAAAGATGTTTGATGATCCTGAAAACCAAACCAGATTATTGATTGTCAATTCTACACTCTGCTGTGAATTGAACATACATAAATGGTTAATGTGAAGTTCCAATCCCATAACTGCCTTGACACAAACAAGAAGACTCCAACTTTGACAACTTCAGAGACACACAGAGAGAGCATGCAAAACAGGTTTTATCTGGAGGTGGTGTGAGGAAAAGTGAAAAGCAAAAGAAATGATTGACAGAATAAACAGGCCTCTTTGGATTTTGATTCAGGGCACTTTCTCTACTATCAGACGAAAATCTCACTTCTCTAAAGAATCCTTTTGAGGGGAACGAGGAACAGCTCTCGTCTCAAGCTGTGTAGCATGCATTTTTAATTAGCACAGTAAAGTTTTAATGGGCCGAAGTGGTCATGAAAAGTGTGATTTCCACACAGAGAAGTGAGCATGAACAAATTCGTTTGACCTTAACATCACTTTCATTTTGTCTGATCCAAAACATCAGTAAAGCACAGAATCTACGTAGATCAAAATCTGAATAGTATTTTAGCCACACTGGTGGTAGTGTGAGATGGGAGTGTCAGTCTGTCAGTCAGCCTCTGCACCACTTCGGTCCAGACTGAATGAGCTGAACTTGCGCTGGCTGGACTCCCATGGAATTTTACACAAATAATCACGGTGAAAGAAGATGAACTCTACAGATGATGGTGATCTTTTACTGTTGCGCCACCAGCAGGTCAACATGTTTATGTCTCCAATACTTTGGTTTATGAACAAATACCTGCAAACTCATGGTATTTTTGTTAGCCTCGTCTAAACATTGGGTTAAGTTCTATTCAGAAAATTTTGGTAAGCAAACATGCTAAACTGCAATGGTTGACATGGTGACCATCACATACTGTATATTAGTATTAGCATAGTAATATAGGTAGCAGGAGACATTAGACTCTAAAGTCTTACATGAGCACAGAACATATATGTTTTGTGATTCTTTCTGTGTACAAACGTCAATGTTGTGGAGTTCCTTTTATTTTGTCCTTCATGTTTTCTTTGCACACTTATGTACAACATACAGTTATAGATGCACACAGGGATCAAATACATTGTCCCCAGTATATATTCATCCAGATACCAATGAAGGCTTCTACCAACTAGCTGGTTAGTTCTTGGTGCACGTTCTGCCTCTTTCACTTGATTCTGGTCCGCTCTTGTTAGTTAGCTGTTCTGACTATGGTCCCAAGACCCAAATATTCACTATTATGTAATGTTTTTCTAGGCCTGACCCAAATGCTACGAAGATTTCAAGCTTCCACTGTTGCCACGGTAATCGACATCCAAACTACTGTTTGAAAAAAAGGAAAGTTAGGTCGGCTGCACCCAAAAAAGAGGCTAAACATGACAAAGAGAGATAATTGGATATCCTCTGTGGCATTTGAGTAGAGCCCACACATAAAAACCAGTGAGGGAGCATTTCTGCTTTGCTTGCACAAATGTGCTCCCGCAAGCAAAAGGCTATGACTAGAGTGAGCTCGACGCTCCATGCTTGCAACTGCTCAACACTCGCTCGCTTTTCAAGTTGACCTTTGAGACTTTGGAGGCAGGGTCAATGGCCGATGTACTTGTAATGACCACAAGTTTGACAGCCTAAAACAAGACAACTGTGAACATGTCCCAACCGCCGATAAATAAGTAAATGAAGACATAATTATAAATTAGCCAAGTGTGGAAATGAACTGAGGTGAATTTGTGATTGACGGCAGTGAATATAAGAGGCAGCTGAGGCAACTGATAGAATCTGCATGTCGTATTGTCAAGCTGTCAGGGGAAGTAATTAAAAAAGTGGCTGCCATCGATTCGGAGATGAGCTGGAAGGAAGGGAGAGGAAGAGGAGGAAAGAAAAGAGTGAAAGATAGTATGGAAAACCAAAGTGGCCGAGCTGAAGGGCATTATTACGCACAGTGTATCTGAAACGTACATTATTGCGCTACACATACTTTAAGTAAGTGTGTGTATTTTAATCTCATTACGTTTTGTATACAGTGTGTGTATGTGTATGTGCATGAATCTATCTGTGTGAGTCCGTGTGTGTTTGTGTGTGCGTCCCTGCATGTTCCCCATGGGTGCATTCACCAACTCCCTATACTGGGTTGCATTATTGTATTGATTTATTGTCATTGATAACTGATGGCTGCAATGACTTGTTTTCTTGTTCTGTGTAGCGAGTGGAGATCAACTAGAAAATGAAATATGCCTTCAGTAATTGGTTTTAAATGGAAACGCTGACTTGGGGGGTTTGAGAAGTTTACTGCATTAGTGTCGAGGTTATTGTGTGTGCAGATGTTCCTGTGTGTCTGTGATTAGTGTGTGCGTGTGTGTCTGCACTTGATTGTGTGCGTGTGTATGTGTGTGTTCTGTATTTCTCCATCTTAGGTGGAGTTAAGACACTCATTAATTGCCTGAGGACTCCATTAACCAGGCTGATTACCCCTGCATCAAACTGACAGGTTACGAGCACGCACGTAACCCGTCAGCACACGCACACAATTCCACACGATCACACACACAAACACACACCCGCACGTGGCAATCCAATGGGTAAAAATAACATCACAGAGAGCTGTTTGAGTTCTGATTGAAAGCCAAATTAAATGCACTGGGATTCAACCATATGCACTGCACCTGGTGGTTCATACAAAAAAGCTAAATTAGTTCTGGGAGCTGCCAGAACTTGATACAATCAAAAAGTTCAACCTTTCCCACAGGCACCCATGAAATGCTGAGAATGTCATTAATATCATTATTGTCTACATATGGACAGTGTCGGCTCGAGTGAAGAAGAAAGATGTGAGGAAGAACCAGTTCAACACTTCAGCTCTGAGAAACTCTGCCAATAATCCCATCAATGTTCGCACTGTCCATCAGGACTACCTGAATCTCCCTTGTCTGTGCTTTTCCTCCCCTCCCACCTCTTCGCCCACTATTCCCCCCCCGAGCTGGACTTCAGGGGTTCTTTTTCACTCCCCTCCTGTACCTTACTCGCCTTCAGGATGACAGTTTTCTGTTCACAAAAAGACAGAAAAGCGTTTGGGGTTGGAATGCTGAGACAGATTGGTAGATTGTGGCAGAAAATGATGGAGACGGACACACAGAAGCAGAGGAGGATGGAGGCAGGGTTCAGAGAAAGAGCAGACGGAAACTGATAGATTTAAAGAGTAAGACATAGAGAGTACTGCCAGTGAGATAAAAAGGATTGTCCTGGTCTTAGTTTTTAAGGGAGTAGCAGCAATTTTATGTGTCAGTGATCCAGTCAGAGGATCTTATGTCGAACAAGAATGAGTCACGTCTTGGTCATTTCTTAATCACCATCTCTGTAAGGCCTGGTCTGTCTAGTTCTTTGGTTTACTTTTTTCCCTTTTTACACTTTCTATTGCAGCATTATATTTCTGGTCCACTCAGTTTTCAAAGAACACCTCATATTATCCAGTAAACTGGACTAATTTAGTAAATAGTCATTTCAAGACCCAAAGGTGTCTTTTTTTTTTTTTTTAAGTATTTTTTTGGCCTTTAATGGCTTTATTGATAGGACAAGCTGAAGATATGACAGGAAATGGGAGGAGAGAGAGGGGGAGTGACATGCAGCAAAGGGTCCCAGGCCGGGAGTCGAACCTGGGTCCGCTGCAGCGAGGACTTAGCCTCTGTACATGGGACGCCCGCTCTACCAAGTGAGCTAAACGGCGCCCCCAAAGGTGTCTTTTTCTCAGACTATCCTCATGAGAAAAATGACCACATAGGTAGGCTCTGCAAGCAGCCTATTAGGACCCATATTTACAGTTACTTATAGGCGGCAACCTCTAGTGGCTGTTGTAATAATCACGGCAGCAAAGGAGGTCTTCATAGGGAGGAGGATGATTAAAAAAACATGTGACTTTCACCCAGAGGATCGCTGTTCGTGTACTTCATGAAACAAATATTCAACAGTGAGTTATTTTTAACTTATTTAAATAGTTAACTTACATCACAAACGTAGCATATAATGGTCATACGTATGTTAAGTTACATAAGTGACGTACTTATTTTCACCCGTAATTTTTTGTGAAACCTAACCAAGTAGTTTTGCTGCCTAATCTGTGACCGTATGCCAAATGTCCGGTACACCTGTCAGTGGAACTGTCATTATGACAGCTATAAAAAAAATTTAAAAAAAATAATGAGAAGCCAGACTTTTGTGACCTCAATTTAGCATGACTTTGAGGAACATCAGACACATTTAGTTATAAAACAGCATCTATTTTTCGTGAAAACAGTAACGTGATGCTGTTTATTCAATAGTCAATGGAAGGATATAAACCCAGAATTGACTCACAAATAGCCTGTTGCCTGTTTTTGAGAAGTCTGTCAATTAGGTCTGCCGAGGAGCAAAGTGTCTGCAGAGCATCAAACTTTGCTCCCTCTGTAAAAAAGAATGAGTCATGAAAAATTGTATCAGCAGGTGTATAAGCAGTTCACTGAAAAAGTGAGCCTGCGATTAGGAAAGCAAACAGAAGCCAGGTGGAACATCTTTCCCAACAGTGCCAGTCGATCAATGCATCCCTCCACCTTCAAAGTAAAGAGAATTCAGAGCAGCTGCAATTTCCTTCTATCTTTGTTTACCCATCTGTTTCTGAAAGAAAGACGGAGTGGAAGTCTTGGTTAGCTTCCTGACCCCCTCCTGCCCTTTGGAGGAAACCCTCCCTCGGTCTTCTACAGAGGAGAGAAAGAAGAAGATGCTGAAGAGCTGAAGATCATTAACTGCATGCTAATTAGCCATTAGATACAGCCTGAGAAATGACAGCCAATCAGCCTGAAACCACACCAACACCAGCTGCGCATGTGTGATGTGTGTGTTAACATTATATACATACACCATATTTATAAATACAGTTTATTATACTAAATAGAAATGTAGACACATGAATGAATGAATGAATGTTGTAGTGTGTATGATGACAAACACATGAGGAGTGTGACAATCATCAGGAGTGTGTGTGTGTGTGTGTGTGTGTGTGTGTGTGTGTGTGTGTGTGTGTGTGTGTGTGTGTGTGTGTGTGTGTCCATCTGCCAGCTACTAGCTCTGGATGGCCCATCAGGGATCAGCATCAATCATTCAGATACAGAGCCTCTGTCTGACCGTCTGTCTGTCTGTCTGTCTCTCTCTCTCTCTCTCTCTCTCTATCTATCTATCTTCCTCCAGTGACTCTTAACGTTCCCCCTCCTGCTCTGCCTTTCTTTCTCTCTCTCCACAGGAGTTCATCAACTGCTAATAGGCAGTGTCAGCGCGACTGCCAGTGTGTGTGTGCCTGGTGGCACTGACCCAAGAGACCGACTCACCTGTGGAGCTATTAAGCACTAGCCTGCGAACTATACATGTGAGTGAGTATCTCTCTGTGTGTGGCACATTTATGCCGTTGTACTCTATGTAGTCGTGGCTTCTGATTTTTTGTTATATGTGAGTACAGAGCTGTGGCAAAGCAAGAACTTAATGTTCATGTGAAGATGTTTGAAGTAAGCTTTTAGGTTATATTGGAATACATATTATACATTTTTTTATATATCTTGATATTTGTAAATCTCTTCAAAAGCACATCATAAAAGTTACGACTGTGCGACAAAATCAAATCTAATGATATTGTTAATCAAATACCTTAATATCTATATTGCAAAATATTGCAGCGATGACTGTTGGCATATTACTGAAATATTAACACAGTATGTTTTCGATCAATGATCATACAGTGTTTCCCACAAATTGACTAATTTGTGGCGGTGCGCCACAGAATCAACACCAACCACCACATATTGCATTTCTTTTTTTTTTTTATGCTAATTAAAAACGCATTTCCTTTCCCTGCCCTCCCTCCGTCTCTCTGTCACTCACGCGTCTAACACACACAGCCCCTCCCCTCAGTGCACACCGCGTGTGTCTCCATGAAAACGATATCATCCGTTGAAGTAATAGCGTGGAAGCTTGATATTTGGTGCAAACGGCTGGCGAAAAGTCACAAGTTCACAAAAGTTACGTATCTCCGCGCACCTCCCTCTTTGCCATGAGGCCACATATACAGACTCAAAAAGTGAAAACATCATTAGCTAACGCTGTCACAGCTGGTACAGAAGGGACAAATGTGAGATGGAGAGGGTGGCCAGTTCTCCTTTCAAGAAAACGAAAGCGCAGGATTTCACTTTAAATGGTGACGTTGAGAGTCATGGACAGGTAATCTGCAGAATCAAACTTTAATCACTCCAACAGTTGTTGAACTGAAACTGTAAGACACATTTATCCTTCAACCTACTCATACGTGTGCTTACTATACGAAGAATAGGCTAATCACGATCAAAAGTGAACATAAAGCAGATGATTGCAGAAGACACTTGGGTTTCTATAACCGATGATAATACAAAGCTGAATTTTTCCTGCCTTCATGTCTTTTCTTTCAAATTTCTAATATTGTTTTCTTTGATGTCAGTGTTTGTTTGGGCTCAAGTTTTTTCTAATTACCAGACCACAAAAGCATTCTTCTAAACGCGACTATAATAATTAGTCATAACAACACATCCTTATTCATTTGATTGGGTCTAATTTGAAATGTTTTTTTAAGGAGAATAACAACAATCCACTGGTGAGTAGTCAAATCCACTGCAAGACATGCCTTGATCCCCCCTCAATCATTGCATCCTCTGAAAGTGCAAAGGCAATCAAAACACGCTCAGACTCCAAATGCAAGGAAAGCAGATAGATTGCATTGAGGTCATTTAAGCTACCCCACAGCTGTTGTAACTGGGGATTTGTTGGAGCAACACGAATTCTTTTTTCGATTTTATTATCTCTGGACCATGGCCACTCACCTCTGAAATTAGATGAAACGAATACCTGTTTCGTATGTTATATGAATATGAAGTGCAGCGGCATCTTCAAAAGCAAACAGGCTCCGCTCCACCTTTGTTCATCCAGGGTTTGTAAAGCACAGTTTGCAAAGCAGCACTTTGTTGAGATGACATCTTGTATCCATCAGACTATTGAGAACATAACAAGACATGAATGCCCAAAACCTCGTAAATCCATTTATTTGGAAGCCAGAAACAGGGGGAGAACACACTGTAACACAACATCAGTGTAGCTGATGGATACAAAGAATGACAAGAGGAGAAAAGAGTCAAGGAAAGGCAGCGAGGACAGAAGAGAAAGCTGAACAGAAAGAACTGCAATTGCCTCAAGGCAAGGCTGCAATTATTAGGTTAAGTTCTTAATTTTTTAAATTCTGAGACCTGGTTCTAATTAACACACACACGCACAAACAAAATATGCACAGAAACTCACTCTTTCTCCCTCTGATATTGTAACACACCAGCACACAGGAGCATCCTGCTGCACTGCTGTCTCATTAATACTATCTTCAACCAGATACTGTACATGC
Organism: Lagodon rhomboides; assembly: GCA_039737535.1. NCBI lineage: Eukaryota > Metazoa > Chordata > Actinopteri > Spariformes > Sparidae > Lagodon > Lagodon rhomboides. The sequence continues at coordinate 15,089,516 of CM077786.1, forward strand.
TGATCTAGCTAACTACAATACATGTGCAATAGATGGATTAATGTTTTATTAATCCTTCTGTGTGTGTGTGCCTGCGTGCATGCGTGCTTGTGTGTGTGTGTGTGTGTGTGTGTGTGTAGCGACGAGTATTATGTTTTATTCATCGATGCACAAGAGGTGCTAAAGTGCCGAAGAGCAGTGACAGTCCCTCAGTCCCCCAGTTACTGCAATCTATCTAACAACCATCCACGTGTGCCAGCACGGCTAACCAATGCATGTCAGTCTGTCTTATGCATATTTTATATATAGGTAATGTGTGTGTGGGTGTGCATGCATCTGTGATTGTATAAGTAGGTGAGCTTTGAAAAAAATGGATGAGGAAACATATTTAGAATAATGTGAACTGTAAATTTAATAATTCACATTAGCAAAAGAGCATTATGTTAAAACATTAATCCCTCTTTAACTGCTGTGTGTGTACATACATATATGCATGTGGATTTGAATTACTGTGATTGTCAGGATGTGTTTAAGCCTTCTCAGTGAAGGTTTTAATGGAAGATTTTGGATATGGGGATGTTTTCATTAAAATTGAGTTTCAGATTCAGGGTTAGTGAGATAACTGTAGTGTAGGTCCGAGCTTCAGATGGGTTCAATTTGTCAGCAATATCATGTTATTTTCCAATATCTACGAATGATTTTTTGGGGAGGTTTTTGCTTCATTATAAATGTTTTCGATTATTTTTAATAATTCAAAGGAAAGAACATAAGCCACTGCTCTTATTAGCTGGCTGTAGTGGGTGGTCCAGGGCCCTTATCCATAGTATCCTGAGTTCAGTCAGAGAGCAGTCGTCTATATTTTTGGTGGATTTCAGAAATTGACAAATGTACTGGAAAAGCTCCAGCAGATTTGTTAACACTGAAACCAAATGTAAATGGCTGGTAATTGCGATGATTTCCTGCACTTGTTTTTTGTGAAGTGATCACAAAGATTTGTCAAATACTGCTGAGCGGGCAGTTAAGATTTTGTAGAAAATTCAAAGAATGAAATGAGCGCCCCAGCAAATGTGTGCGCGTTTGTGCATTATGTAGTCATGTGTACCACAGTACTGTGCTATGAATGACTGTGGATAACTGAATATTCTGGAAAGATGCACAAATCATTAAAACAAAGTAGTTCCTCTGAGAAATTCCCCCCTCCAATTCTGTACCCGAGCCAAATCCCCAAAATACTTCAAACACTCACTAACTTTTTCTCTGTCTCTTTATGGTGCTGTTCAGGCAATAGAGAAAATGTTTTGGAATATATTTATGCTAATTTCTCACAGCTGGAGTTACAAGAATTACGATCAATAGGAATATGTGAGAAACCTGATGGAGAACAAGCGGGTTCATCCTGATTTTAGGCACCACTGCCAACTATCTTGCTAAAGAATTGGACTGACAAAGCACTGTGCCAAAGGGTCGGAAGAGGAAGTTTAACTGTGTGGACCCATACTGATGAGGACTGGTCATGGGGTGATTTGTTCCAGTTTAACAAGGATAAAGCTGTTTGCCCTTCTTGTTAAAGCAAAGGCTACAGCAAAAGAAGCTCTCTGCCTTCCACAACAACTTATATCAGGCAGGCGTGCGGACCAAAGCTGGGTGATATAACAATATAATATCTTTATTATGAAGTGTTGTCTTTTCCTGGTTTTAAAGGCTGCATTACAGTAACCTGGTGTAATTTCCTTAACCTTCTGGACTGTTCTACTTATTCTAATACTTACCTTTACCTATAGTGATTATATCCACATTACAAAAATCTCACTGAGTTAATGTTTCGTCAAAGTACCTACAGTAATCCTTACAACGTGGTTTGAGGTATTCGGTCAAAAATGTCATGATATTTGATTTTGTTGCCCATTACTAGCACATATGATTTTAAAATATCAAGATATACATTGTGCATCGTGATGAATATTTTCGCAATATTACTTTAAGATCAAATGGCTCAAGCCTACACTGGTTATGAGTGGGGGTTTAAATCATCAGTTTCATCATTATATGATATAATGTGGATTCTTATATAATATCTGCTGATATCACAAATTCTGCCACAACACAATTTCAATTCATTTCAATTTAATCCAGGTGACGCAATCAATGTGAAACCATATCATCAGCCAATTTAACACTATTAGTCACAGAAATAGCTGTCACCTCTTCCCTTCTGCATTTGGCCATTAAAGGATAAAACAACAACAACACATAAATCATTGTAAATAATTGTAACTGGTTACGTGCAGTTTGCTTTAAACTCCACTAAACACATAAAACATGACTTAGCAACGAAAACACTTACCTAAAGTATAAAATGCAGATAATAATAAAAAAAAAAAAACGTTTTATTGCCCTGGAATTTCAAGATAGAGACTGTCTTAAACATGATGATATGGGTTTGATGTTTTAACTCTGCATTAATGTATAGGATCAATGATCATTGATCAATACATCAAGTGTATGCATTGGTTTGAAATGGCAGTGCATGGTAGCAATATCAGATGGGATCTGCAGTAGTGTCATACATGACTTCAGCAAACTGCAACACTACTTTTGGACATCTTATATTCATTATGATGCAGTAATGTATTTTTCTGCCAACTGGTTTTGGACCGGTTGAGTAGCTGGTACCTGCTCTACTTCTCTGATGGGACTGTTGGTTTGTGCCATCTTGTGTCCTCACAGGATTGAAACTGAATCCCGTTCCCAGGAAAGATACAAAATGTGCAAAGAAAAATTATTTAAAAAGGCACCAGAGCTTTGCAAATAACAACAGATCCTGTTGTGACAATCACTGCAGCCAAATATTGGTACGAGTTGACCGGTAGGGTAAATTTGTTTTCTCTAACCACTAATTAAGAAAGACATCTGCTGTTTTGGAGGTGATCTCTGGGTTTACCAGTCATGATGCTCAGTTGCAGAGAAACAGACAGACACTAATTATTTTCAGTGGCATTACTTTGCCCTAAAGTTTAAGACTGATTGAATCAGAAACGACTGGACAAAAAGGAGTGATTGCCCATCTGGTTATCAGCCTAGTTTACTAAAAAGACTTGCTGACAGCTTAGACTGACATTTGGAGAAATTGTCAGATAAGTGTGAGACAGCTGGTAATGGAGACTGGCATATTTCACAGAGTTTAAACAGCTTCACAGTGTGAGCTCTACAAGTTACGCTAATATTTTACGCCTCGTAAAATATTATGTGTGTGTGTGTGTGTGTGTGTGTGTGTGTGTGTGTGTGTGTGTGTGTGTGTGTGTGTGTGTGTGTGTGTGTGGCTTCTCAAATTGGCAAAAGGAGGAGTTGTAATCTTCAGACATGTAAACCCTACATTTGTTTACACACATATGTCAGTGGGAGAATAGTACCATGTGGGATATACAGTATCACTCAGCAGTGTTGCTGTGAACAGTGGTTTCAAGTTTACAGGGTAAATAGTTAGATGTGTCATGAATGGTTAGAAAGCATGTTATTACTATCATTCCATCTATTCGGATTGTTTGTTGCATTGTACATCCCCTTGGCCTTGGTCAAACTGAGAAGCCTTGGTTTAACATCAGCACCACAGATCTGTTCTCCTTTAAATGCATGGACTGCATGTCAAAGCCAGTTTAAGTGAATTTAAATGCATGAACTATTTAAATGCATATAACTACTCAACCACTCCAAAGTATGTATATGCAGAATCTTGAAAATCCAGCTGGGGATTTTCAACTGTAGAATAAGTAAACACTGGGTTGTATACAAAAGAATCAGCAGCTGTGAAATGCACACAGGGGACAGTGGATGGAATGGAAACGATATCAGTGTATAAAAAGAAAAATAGACCTACAGAGATGTCAAAGTAAAAACTATGTTCATATGCATTACATGTCTGTCTTTTAAGCGCTCTTCTAATTGAAAATTCATTCCATGCATCAGTTCTTGTCAAACATGTTGAATAGATTTGAGATGACTTTATTTTTATTCTTTTAATTTAAACAACCAATCAGATATCTGGAAATTGTAATAAAGAAATTAATCCGGCAGTTGCTCCAATAAATCAAGAAAAAATTTATGTTTTCTTGAAGACCTAGACCCCTTGTAGGCGGCCCAATTTTAATGCAAAGTGCTACTACGTTTAGGCTGTGTCCATAGTGGTAGTTAAACAGCAGATAATTATTTATTTAAATAATTTATTTTAGAGTTGTAATAAATTGTATTTATTTAATTAGACTCTGAATTAGTCATGGGTGTGTTTTGGGCGGAACATAGACAAAATCAATCCGAGTTTCGTCTCCCATTCTCTTTAAGAGCCAGGATAATGAGACAGCTTAAAGACTATGGATTGTTATTCTAAGTATCTTTGTTGGTGCGGAATCTCAGGTGTTGGTTTACACCTGAAATAATAATAATCTTATAATGTTTCCTTATTATCCTTGTTATGTCCTCATTATTATGCTAATCCATGCTCCCTCACAACAACAGACTGCCACACACTACAGAAAGCATTGTGGACTTATGGAATATTATAACATGAAAAGCATAACATGTACTGTAAGGGAGACGTACAAATCTGGAAACACTTACAATCTTTGAGCCTCAGTGTTTTGTCCACTACCATTTGGAATTTAAAACTGGATAATGTGTTGGTAAAGGAATTCATCTGAGAACCCAACAAGACCTACAAATGAAATGCTTCAGGTTAAAGATGAGTAAGGCTGCTGCTGTGGCCACAGTTGAGGTGAAAGCCTGCAAATAATTGAAGTGAATCCTGCGTCTCTCTCACTCTGTCTCTTAATCCTGTTGCAGCCAAATGAACGTGTTTTGACTTATAACTGACAGCACAATTTCAAAAACAAATTACATCTCAAATATTAACACATCCATTCATTCCCCTCCCCCTCCTTCCCCTCTTTTCCCATCAGCATCTCAACAATTGTAAAATCAATAACTTAAGGAATGGGAGCATGGCTCGGCTTTCACTGCCGTGTTAAACTCATGATAGAGATATGTTTACAGGTGTGTAAAAACCTGTTCATTGATCCGTCTGTGTGCTCTCTTTGGCAGTCAGCTGTAAGTGAAGTAGTATTTATGGGAAGACACACATACTCACATGACAAACAGTAATTGAACAGCACTTTGTGCTAATCCTTTTCAAAGTTCAGGTGGGAGGAGTCATATTTCTTGCTGGTTAGCATATAAAATGTCTATTGCTCTCTGTGTGTGTGTGTGTGTGTGTGTGTGTGTGTGTGTGTGTGTGCGTGTGTGTGTGCGTGCGTGCGTGCGTGCGTGCGTGTGGGTGTGTGCGCCTCACTAAAAATGCCAGGTATCCAGCCTTGGAGACGTGATACATTGATCTATTGTGCACTGTGCATCCTTTCATTTTTTCCCAGAAATGATCAAACTCCTCCTTGTTGATTGGGGCGATGTTTTTGTTTATTCATCTTTGTAACGTTCCTCAGTGTTTATTGCTTTCATACACTGTACCCTGCTGCAATGTTTCATTATGATTTAACAGCCTTTAAATTCCTCCTTCCTGTCTTATCTCCTTTCCTTTTATTGTTCTTTCACCTCGGTTCTCCATTAATTCTTCCCTTCCTTTCCTTCTTTTGTCTAAATTAATGTGGGAGCTGTTTGTAGACCCTTTCTCCCTTTTAATAAAGATACGATGATATTTCTGACATTTCTTTTTAGTATAAATACTGGTAACAGTACTGGTAAAAACTATAGTATGGTAAACACCTAATCTTAATTAATATACCAACAATGCATTCTGAACTGACCTCTGTTACATTAAAATAAAACTGAGAGGTTAAACTGCTGCTATTATTTTGTCCACCACCTGTAAACGGCACAGTGCAGTCATTAAGTACCATCCACGTCGTATTGGCTGAGACCAACTGCTGCGGCTGTGATTCATTTTCACACATAGTTCACTGACAGTCACACTGTATCACCGCATGTCGACACTTTGATAACAAATACATCTGTGTTTTGACATTGCCGTCCCACTGTGTGGCTGTGCCTGCTTAGACGGGACAAATGATGCTCTGTCTAGATTTTGCTAGTAGGAGTAGAGGTTCAACAAACAACTCGATATGTTCCCAGCCTCTTTTTCAGTTACAATCCTATTCTGCAAACTGCCTGCAACATTCTTAAATGTTGTCATGTTGCATAATCACTAATAAATTCACTGTAGGCTGCAGTCCTTCTATTTCTTTGGATCGATCTGTGATGTTTAAATGCACTGAGATTATAATGAATTTTCTTTTGTGGTCCACTTTTTTTAGGTCGTCCATAACACTACCTTCTAAAGACTGATGCAGAGAAAACATCCTCATCAAGACCACCTACAAAGGTTTCAAGCCTGAGCCTACCCACTGCTTTCTGTCTAATTATCCAAGATCTGGATTTGGTAGCCATGGTAAACATAAACACAACATACACAGGATTATAAAAGTCTTTCAACTAAATGCTTTACTTTCATGGACTTTTTTTAAAGTTATTTATTTAAACCAGGAGGCCATTATTTAGTTCCAGTTGTTCTGAAGTATATCTAAACCACAGGACATCATATCATCTACGTGTTTAAGAAAGTAAGCAAAATAAAAATACATGGGTACAGGATACAGGGGTAACATACGGATCCCCTCTGAGGGTTCAGCAGGGATATGAACCAATTTAACCCTTGTAGTGTAAAATATAGTTTTACTGCTGCTGCTGTTACTTTTAAAGTCATCTTGTTGAGGAGTTGCAGTGAAAGACAGTGCAGATGCATGCTTTGCACCTCTGCAGCACAATGGGTGAAAAGCGTATAGAAAGATATCATGAGATTATAATGTTTATTGCAACTTGGCTGCCTATTACTTGTGACATGAAATTAATCAGACAGTGTTGTTGGTGGGACACTGAGTGAAAGTAGGGTTGGGTAGGTTTCTGGTCTGATTTTATGAGATTAGCTCAGTGCCCCAGGGCGGTGCCTTCCCTATGTATGTTTGGATATAACAGAGTTGAGAGTTGAGCACACAGCACCGACAAACTACTCTCACCAACAGCCATAACAAATAACTGATCAATAACAAGAGAAGCTCTGCTGTCTGTGTTATATGTCACAATACTTTACTACGAAGCCTCAGTTTGATCCGCTTATGTCCGCCCTTTTAAGATTACTGCATGGCATTGTTACTGCAAACTCAACACTTCCTGTCCATTTCAAATTAAGAAGACTGAGCAATCAAACCTCCTTGTGTTACAGCTGTCCTGTCTCCCAATCATGAGCTCATGATATGTTCCAGGCAGGAGTGGCTGAGGCACGTTAACACCCACTGGTTAAATTCAGTATCACTGTCTAATCTGGGAACTGTCTTAATATAAAACCATTTTGAAATGTTTTAAATTGGCCATACCTTACGACAGTGTTGTGACTACAATCAGAATCGGGCAGCTACTGCAGGGCCCAAGTGGTACATTTTTTTTCTTTGTTTTCTTGAATCCTTGAATCAGAACCATGATACGATTCAAACCGCAATTTTTGTGATCCGTTGCACTCGTATTTCTACATCACTCTGACACCATGCCGAGCAATGTGCTGAGCGATGCAGTGTCTTTTTGTCCAGTCAAACACTTGGGTTTTATGACATCTCAGCATATTCCCAACTTCTCTCATGTCCAATAGTCATAATATTCACTCTGTGCCTCCAGCGAGTTAATAATGTATGCTCCATCTTTGGCAGCCACTGCTGTAGCTTTCATGCACCGATTGATTTTAAATGTACAGTACATTAAATAGTCCAATCATCTGCCCCACTGATGCTCATGCGGTTTTGTCAGTGTCTGCTGTGGCTGGTATTGTATCACATGATTCTATTCATGTCAACCAATGTCTGCCAACAAATACAATTTAAAAACACAATACTGGAATATGCCAATGTTGTATTTTGTGTAAGGATACTGACAATGCACAGAGAAATAAGCTGTCATAGACTTAGTCATTAAGAGTCAAATTCACACACACACACACACACACACACACACACACACACACATTTGTAATTTTGTTTATCACTTCATAGTGGCTTCAAAAGTCCATTCTCTGGCATTTCAGTGTGTTAGCACATCACTTTATATCACTGTCACTATATCCAGAGAAATCCCTCAACACAGATCTGTGGTTCCGCAGATCCGTCTATCTGCACAACGATCCGTCCTGTTCAAACAGACAACCCATCCAGATGAACAGTTCAATATTTTATCACAACGCTGTCATATCAAGAATGTACTGTTTTGTGAAATTCTACAGAGAACTCGATGCATAAAAAAGTCAGCAGCTGCCCATACTTGTCAGTCCTCATGAAAAATAGATTTCAACATTTCATCACTTTGTTGTTCTCTCTACAGTCGATGTAGATTTATCTTACTTTTTAAATAGCTTCTGTGACATTCCCCATACAGTAGTCATCCAAAGAGATATACAGTAGTAATTCAAAGGCATTACTTACAGTCTCTTGGTTCAAGTGAAGGACATACAGCATTTATAATTTATCGTCATGCAGATGACTTGAAATGTATTCACACAGGCTTTAACTTACATGCTTTTGGCATACAAATCTGTAAAACAGACTTGGACATAATAGCCTTTATACATATTACGGTACAGGTCAGATATCATTGCAGCATCGCCTGTATGTATCTAATCAAATGGACAGAAAGAGATAACTAATAGAAGAAGTACTCAGTTAACTGCTAGTGATGTCATCTGCTGTAAGTAAACTTATTTAAACATTTTTTTGACAGTAGGTACTGTAGTAGTCGGGGTGGACGACAATACTCCTGCGAAACAAATGTCAAAAGTTCAGCGTTCCAGTGTCAGGATGACCTGGCTGACTTCATGGACAGGACAGTTTGAGGACACAGATCCTTTCCTGCTAGTGATATTATCATAAACATGAATGCATTTGGACAAACAGAATGAAACAAATGGGTGTGGAGACCAAAAGCCAACCAACAGGATTAGAGGAATGGGGTAAAATGATGTTGAAGCCACAGTTCATTATCTGGACTGATATGTTATGTTACAGAATGAATCTTAGCTGGTGTACCATTTTTGGCTTACAAACCGGAATGTTTGAAAATCATGGCTGGATAGTGTATGGCTGTATTGAACCTTTGGAGGATTGTGGAGGATACACTGTGTCTTGTTTGTCTGTTATCTGTTGGAAAACAAAGCACCACTAGTGCTTATATAATTTATGTAACGGCAGAGTGAGAGAAAGACAGATGAGACAAGACAGGTGAAAGCGCACACAGAGACAGACAGGCACTGACTCTGAGGCAGAGCAACGTCCCATTAAAATGAAGTCGCAGAAGCAAAAAATTAAAAGAGAACGGAGAAACAAAACAGTGCCCCCAGAAATCAAACGATAAACATGATAATTTTTGTCGCCATCTCCATTTCTAAAGCATCATTAATAAATCTCATTAATTGGGTTGTTCATCTTACACTGTCTTTTGAGCTCTTTTTTACATAATCTGGTGCCATTCGGGTGTGTATTTAAGATCAAAAAGGGAACAAGGCACCAGCACACATTATGCATATACGCCCACACAAACTGCAACTCCAGCTTATTATTTGGCAGCCTGTTGTTCTGTAGGATGAAGCTTTAACACAACTTATGTAACAGCAGAATATGTTTTCCTGCATCATGACTTACTTATCCAGTTAAAACTATGAACTCGTTCTCGCAAATTTTACAAACATACTGTACACAAAGTTGTTGATGGCAAGCATTGCAAGACCATCTGGTAAATGTGTGAGTGTTCACCGAGTCTTTCTTACAGACAAATAAACAGAAACAGACCACTGCACTATATAGCTGCAAAGTGAGAATGTGTATGAATGTGAAGCAGCAGCGAGAACTACTTGAAAAAGAAGTTCACCCAGTTGACTTTCCCTGGATAACCTTAAAGTTTAACAAGCATCACCTACTCCAACCTCAAAGGAATATTTCAAGAATATCAATTTTTCATCACCTTACACAAACAAGAAGAGGATCCAAGACAAACCAAGTGAAGACCAGCAATGGATTCAGTACTCCAGCTGTATCATTAAAGCTCTCAGACCTCATACCGCAGCCCCATAAAGTATCCGGGGCAATTACAGGGAGCTATTATTTCACGCCTATGCAGTGTAAAGTGGCAAGTGCTTCATCTAGACTTTTTGGGACCCCCTCCAGCTTTTCATTACAGCCTCTCTCGCCGCTAATGGCTACCCTGGGAGCGTTTCCCAGCTGCAGTCAAAAGTTAAGGAATTGGGACAGTGAGCTCAACTTAGTCTCTCTGGTTGACTCACTGGGCTGTGCCTGTAACATGTGATTATGAACAAGAACATGCTGAGTTATGTATTGTCCTCCATGTTAAGTGATGATAAATATTTATATCAACAGGGCATAAAAACTTCACCTCACTGATCCCAGACATACTATAAACTGGGAATACTCTTGTCTGCTGGAGCGACATTGGAAATACAATGTAATATGAATGATTTAAATGTTAGGAATGACAGACAGTGACTTACACAGTCTGGATCGGTTTCAAGGTTACAAACTGGGTCAGAAGTGAGGCACAGGCACGCACACACACACACACACACACACACACACACACGTGCACGCTCTGTATGTTTCGTGAAGGTGAAGACAAGGGCTGGGTCCAGGAGAGACATATTTAAGTCAGCACACTGCACTCTCCAGTTATCTTTTAGTGTTTAATTAGTGCATGATTGAGACAAGAGGAAATTCCATTATCAGCACTCAGAGTAATCGGAGTTGCAGTAGGAGCCATTTTCACTCTCACACACATGTAAAGTCACACATCTGTATATTTGCATACACACACATATACAGTACATTACGATATACTGTACTTCTATATACAGGAAATGGCACAAACACATTTAAATCCAATCAAACACTCACTACGCTGCGAAGTGAGGTGCAGGTGAGAGAGAGAGAGAGAGAGAGAGAGAGAGAGAGAGAGAGAGAGAGAGAGTTATTTATGATGTACCCTCTTCCTCCTGGCACTTGGATTAAAATTTGATATTGTGAGTGTGTGTGCGTGTGTGTGTGTGTGTGTGTGTGTGTGTGTGTGTGTGTGTGTGTGTGTGTGTGTGTGTGTGTGTGTGTGTGTGTGTGTGTGTGTGTGTTTGTACTGTAAGCGCGTGTGTGTGTCTCCTAATCAGTGTAGCCCCATAAACCTCTCAGTGTCTCAGTGGGTGTATTCTAACACCAGATGTGCTTCCCTCTTCCATATCCCATCAACCATTCTGTCCCTCCCCCAGTGAACTCTGGGATATTACCCGTCGATCCTTTGTTGAAATTTAATAAGGAGGACAGGGAGGAGGTTAATTATCATTTCTGAACGCATTTTGGCTTAGACGGTCTAGAGTTAACAAGGAGCTGTAAGTCTTTTTTGGGGGGATTATCATTTCTTTTACATTGAAAGGGATGCCATTTCCCACATGATCTAAATCATTCACAGCAGTAGATAAAAGTTTTTTCCCTCCTCAAGTTCTTCATGTTCATTCATGATGGCAATAACTCTCTTGGCTTGAAAATTAGCGTACAGTGCTGTTAACAGTGGAGGCTTTGCTTCTAACCCTAACCCACCATCTGCCATCAACAACACCTTAGAAAACCTAAATGATAATTTTTCCTGTTTTGTGCCTTAACATAATCTCTATTTTTACCGTAAAGAAATCTTACAAGGAAGTATTATTACTTATTATTACCGTTACTGTTACTATTACTTTTCTCCATGCACATATACAAATGTCAGAAACAAGGAATGGTTATTTTATTTCTCATTGCACGGCAGATGGCATTTAATGCTGAATCTAGTGGACTGGCAGCTGTTCTATCACTTCATTATCTGGTAAGATTGGCTTAGAGTACTGTGAAATATTAGCCTGAGTCTACGGTATGGATTTCACTTACATTAATAGATTTCATGACTAAAAATACCAAACTGCAAAATCATGAATCAACAAATAAAAAATAATAATAAAAGAACCAGAAGTAATTCATGAATTCAGTTTCTTTACTTAGTCAGGATACCAAGGGTTGGGAGTGTATTCGAGCATGCACTGAGTAGAAGATGCTAATCCACCCAGGAGGGGTCACCTGTCACCTGTCACCTGTCACTGCTAACACTAATGGACAGAAAAGGGCTTACACTCCTGGTTCACCTATAGGCAATTAATTTCCTCCAATCCACCTGACTTTCATGTCTTTGGACAGTGTGAGGGATCTAGATCGCCCACAGGAAACCCCGGTGAACATGGACAGAATATAGAAACTCACTGAATCACAAGCCTTGTAGCTACAGTGGGAAGTGAGCCACAAGAGCCAAATTATTTTGTTAGAAAGCCAAATGTGGAGCCACTAGTGCACAGAACAAGATTAGCAATGAAACAGTCAGTTAAATTTGCTCAAGATCCCAAGGAGCCGCATTTTTCGTTAAATTGGTATCTGAATGCACATACAGACTTCAAACAGATGGCAGCTATAACATGCAAACTCGACTCCCACCACTGAATGACTGGTCTGGAAGGACATAAGACACTGTATGTTGCCCAGGGCTGAGCTAATCCAGAGCCATATGTACAAGCACAGATGAGATGATGGCGAAAAAAACCTCACACTCTCTGGACACTTACTCTTCATCCCTTTCTCCTGTCATCCTCGTCTTGCTCTTTTAACCACCAGTGATGAAGAGGGTTAAGTACAGTCATCAGGGCAGACAGAGGAGAGGTTTGAGGCTATACAGTCGGTCCCAGATCTCTATTTACATATTAAACGCACACAGGAGCCCATTTATACTAATGTAAACTGTGGAATGGGGATGTGTACTGAGGATATACGTAGAGTGGCACTGCTGTATTTTTATGCGTTTGTATATTTGCATCAATGAAAATATGTTTATGATCTACATTTGGTGTCATTGCACTGTGTCTGCCTGTGTGTTGCTGTGCTTTATCATCTCCCATTATGGTTCCTATGCTGCTCTGAGCCCAGTGTTTAGTGCAGCTGAAAACCAAGTGTAATGGATTACTGCGCTACTGTCAACTGTTTGTCTAGAGTCATGTATGCATTACGTGCCAAGGCTCATAACTTGGAAACAAACATCCATTTACATGGAAAGCAGAGGCACACTGTCGCACTGTTGTGGGCACCAGCAAGGGCAGTGAAACAGCATGGGACCCATGGACAAGCATGGACACACACACACAACAGGAAAAAATTAACAATTTACACAACACTTGTTTCCAATAATGGACACAGAGGATCAGAGTGTTGCTTAGACATTCAGCCTAACACAAACAAACTTTGATTCAGGAATAAGTAATATACACATGCAAACAGACACTTTGAATGACATCTTACACAAGATGAATACAGCAAACATAAAAACAAAAAAAACACAACATGACTCACATATGTCTTTCTTTGCTCTCTCTACACAGACACACACACTTGCACACTCACACACACACCATCTGTGTTCAGCCCCTAACCAGCTCTTAAGTATCCGTGTCTTTCGAGGAGCACAACCCATTAGTTTCCGGAGAGACACAGCTTTAGTGTGTAAAAGTGTGTTAGAGTGTGTGTGTGTGTGTGTGTGTGTGTGTGTGTGTGTGTGTGTGTGTGTGTGTGTGTGTGTGTGTGTGTGTGTGTGTGTTGTGAGAGAGTGAACAAGCAAGAGAGAGCATTAGCACTGTGTTACAGCGATAATGGCATTGTGTTACGGCCATAACGGCGCCTCGGTTGCATACACAGTCATGCTATGTGCCAGCCACTGTTGGAAACTGTATTTGGTTCTGGGACATGGGGAGAAGCCATTACTGAATCCCCTTAGTCAAATATGGACAAGGAGCAGCACAGCAGAATGGCAGAAAATGCCCCCAAGGCTCAATTTATTGTCTCTGACACATTTAGGAATTGGTCGAAAAATAAGTTGAAGCTTAAAAAAATGCTCAGAGAAATAGACTGAAATAGAGCGAGTCCATATATTTAAGAATGTACCTTGTGGCTTTGGATTAAAATTTGTAATGCAAGTGTTGAATTGGATTTCAATGATTTCTGGCTCTGAGGTGCAAAAACTCCCAATGTCAACATGAAAATGTAGCTCTGTTTTTTTTTTGTTTTTGTTTTGTTTTTTTTCCTGGCACAAGCATCATATTGTTGTTGTTGTTGGTGCACCTTGGCGGACATTTCTGTTTGATCAAAGAAAAATGGTGCAAAAGTTCTACAAAAGTACATGTAATCTGATTGTGTTAAAGATAGCCTTTTTTTTTTTTAGGTCTACTTAGTTTCTAACCTGTCAGTCATTCACTCCATTCTCACCTGTCTAATGAGGTATGATGACAGCCATCCTGTCAGACTCACTCAAATGCCATCCTCTTCGGACATGTTATCAAATGTCAGTGGACTTTAATCTCACTTTTATCTGCCCTCAGACTTCTTCCAGCTGTCTTCTGTTGAACTCTTGCGGAGTCTGTTCATCTGTCCAGGCTTGCTGCCTCCAGGCACTCACACTTTTCCTCCTGACACATTGAAAACGTCTAAAAGTGATTTCTCTTTCCATTACGTTGACATATGGACCTCAGACAATAGCAGCGATGACAAAAAATGACACACACAAAACTTAATTCCACATTTCCACCTTACAAACTCTTTTGGGGATTTGTAGGTATTTGGAGAACCATGGAAAAAGAAATATGATATTGTTTGACAAAGTTAGAGGTAACAGATGACAAATGTGTCCCAAGACTGGGGCCGGGGCAAAACATATATAGGCTGCACAAAGGATGGGGACCACAGAGCTAATATTTCTTACTCACTGCTCCTGCATTGGCCTGTCTGTTGTCGTTTACTTAAGTGTGTGTGGCTGTGTTGATATGACAGAGAGACAAAGTGAAAGAGAGTGAAATTTACCCACTTCCCAACTACTTTTTCTTTTATGTCCAAATATGGGTTGGATGGCTTAAGGTGACCTCAGCAAATACTAAGTATGGCACAAAACATAATACAGATCCTGCCTGCCTTCCAACATATATATTGTAGTATAGTAGTTACAAGTATTTCATTTGATACTAGGGTGACCATTAGCTGCACTCAGCTATGCATGTACACACAAACTCTAAAATCCTCTGATCTTGTATTAAACTTTTCAGCCTTGACTGTTCACAGCTTAATTGCTCAAAATGTGGCAATTAGCTGTAAGGTTTAAAGTAAAAGTGAGCTGGAAAGTGCGTTTGTACCCGGCCTTTGCCTCTCTGATCTCTTCAATCACTTTGAGATGTGAAGGACAGCTTGTCATATTTTTCTTTCTTCCGCTCTTTGATTATGTTTCACCTTTTTTTTTCCAACTCCCTTCATCTTTTCTCTGTTTAGACAGGTCTGATGTGGCGGGTTTAATCAACTGGAGCTGATTTAAATAACGCGTGTGTGTGTTTGGTTTGTGTGGTGAGTATGTGTGTGTTTCTTCATTAAAAGAAAGTGCATGACTGAATATATATTACCTTGATGAAACTTTGATATGTGTAAGGTTGAGTGATTTGTGTGATTCCTAATTTGTCTGCATGTGTATGTGTGTAAGAGTATTTCATTAGAATGACAGGAATGTGTTTGAGTTTTTGTGCATTTGTATCTCTTGATGCATATGTATATAGCATGTGTGTGCTTTTGTTGATTTGTATGCACAGGCTTGTGAGGTGTGTGTGCAACATATTTTCAGCTCAGTTGTTGCTCAGTTTTTATCCAACTAAATATCTGTTTGTCTAGTTTC
The DNA here is from genome assembly GCA_039737535.1 of Lagodon rhomboides. Taxonomy (NCBI): domain Eukaryota; kingdom Metazoa; phylum Chordata; class Actinopteri; order Spariformes; family Sparidae; genus Lagodon; species Lagodon rhomboides. The sequence goes on from CM077786.1 coordinate 15,105,362, forward strand.
AATCTGTATAACAGCAAAACACCACCTTCCAGGGGCAAAATTAAGCCAAGCTGGTTAGAGATGACAATAAGTACAACTCACATTATCATAGGAAAACAAACTATGCAGTAATGCATGCATACAAATCTGTTTTTGTAAGATTATTAAAGAAGGACCCATTTCCTCAGATCACACAACTATGACTGTCATACAGACGTGGCAAAAAATGTTGTCACCATGGCATGTTTTTTTAAGTAATACAACATTTATTCCAGAAAGGTGTGAAATTAAAATATATTTTGGTATCCATATACACCAATCAGCCACAATATTAAAACAACTGACAGGTGATGTGAGTAACTTTGATCATCCTGTTACAATGCAATGCTCTGCTTGGAATCTTTGGGTGCTGGTATCCATGTGGGTGCCACTTGACATGCACCACCCATCCCAATACTGTTGCAGACCAAGTACCAGAGGTCGTATGGCAATGCCTCAACGGGTCTGGTTTTAAAGTTGTGGCTGATCGGTTTATGTGGATCTTTGGTTTGCAGAGAATAAAACAAAAGAAAGTATCCAAACCTAGCTCATTCAACATAGAATTCCAAAAATGGCCCAGACAACATTACTAACTGTTTTAGAAGTTGCAAGAAATAACTGGATTTTAAGCAGCTGAAATCCAGTTTGAACTCAAAAGTTTAAATTGTTAAAAAAAAATGAAATCCCAAGGCTACAATTCCATCTACAGAGAACTTGATGTTACTGTGAATGCCCTCCATGATAGTATCAAGAAGTTTAAGGCCCTTGGTACTAGGGGTGTCACGATTCTACAAATCCTCGATTCGATTACATTTTCGATTCTAAGGTCACGGTTCAATTCGATTCTCGATTTTTACATTTGAGAATTACATTTTTTAAAGCACAGATTGCTATGCCATTTTAGGCTAGACTTATATGCAATATAATATCTGACCTTTGTTCACAATGAACCACACTGCATTGTCAAATTTAAAACATTTATTAATAACATAATGTAACAATAATTTATATCTTCAGTCAATTGGAAATTTAAACAAAATGATCTGCCATCTAATTTCTTTTGTAACTGCAGTCTTCTTCACAGAAGATGACATTCAAGTTCACAACAAAACAAACAAAAAAATACATCAGCCATGTCCATAGTCTTCTCTGAACAATTTTGTGTCTTAACAAACTATTTCCAAACAGTTGAACATATACCACACAGATAATTGTTGTGAGAGTGGCGCAGCCCCTTTCAGGAATAGGGCGGCGCGTGAGGTGTGTGTGCGTAAAATGCGTAAGGTGTGAGTGGGCGAGCGAGAGTGAGGGAGCGTGTGTACGTGCGGACAGTGAATGAATGGGAGAGAAAGGAGAAGCGAAAGGAGTCGCAGTAGTAGCGACAGCAATAAAGTGTACAATATAGACTGCAGTTTGGCTGTGAATAAAGGCGACGGCTCCTCAAGATACAGCAAAGCTCCCTGGTCTTATTTCCCAACCAGCTTAACACGTGAAAGGGGGTTCAACCTGAAGGGAAACAGAAACTTCGGCCCTGGAGGAAATAATCTCCCCTGTGCTTCCCGACCACGGTCCGGGAGCCAAACAGGAATGGTGTAACACCATGCTATCGTTTGACTGGCTGTAGCTAACAGCTACTGGCTTAGCTAGTAGCTAAGTGAGAGGAGGTTGACTCGCAGCACTTCAACACCTGTGTGTTTTTTCGTTTGGCAAGTCGACCGGATGTGACGTGGGGGCGAGGCAGCATCGACGATTCTATTTTTTAATTCAAAGTTCGAGATTGTGACTTAATTTCGGTCGATTCCGATTAAAAATCGAAATCGTAGCACCCTTACTTGGTACTGTAACCAACCTCCCTAAAAGAAGCAAAAGCTAACCTAAGACTGCAGTGAGGGATTCAACAGTGGAGAAAGGACCTTGCATGGGCAAAACAGACTAAAGCTGACCTTCAGACTCACTAAAAGGAGGCTCTAGAGGGAAGCACTCCAAGTTTACTGGAAAAAATAAACTAAAGCTTTCAAAGAAAATAGCACTGTACCAACAGTCACTTGGAGGAGGTTTACTGTTGTTTTAGGGTTGCTTTGCTGCCTCTGGTTGTTGGTGCCTTGAAAATGTGCTTGGCATCATGTAATCAAAGATTGCCAAGGCCCCTTTGGAGCACAATGTTCCACCGAGTGTCACAATCTCCATCAAAGATCATGGCTGTGACCTTCGACTCAATACACACATCAACAAGCACCCAGGATGGTTCAAAAGAAAACACTTGACTGTTCTAAGGTGGCCAGCATTGAGCCCAGATTTAAATCCCCTTGAAAACCTGTGGAGACTGGAGAGATATGAAAACAGCAGCTGAAAGAAAGCACTCTCAAATCTGAAAGAACTGGAGGGGCATTCAAAAGAAGAGTGGACAAAAGAGCCAGTAGAGAGGTGCGGGAATCTCACCGAGTGGCTGACAGCAACTATTTTTCCCAAAGGTTGGGCTTCCAATTATTATATCTGTAACTGTAATATTATCAGTGAAAAAAAAAAATCATGGAGACAGAAATACTTTGGTCAATTTTCAACTGATCTTAAAAACAATTTGTGAGTTTTTCTGGAAATATGCAAGGGGGACAATATTTTTGAACACGACTTCAGATTTCTATTGTAGGGGGAAAAAAAGGTTTTTGTGATGATTTCTTCATGTCGAAAAATGAAGACCTTTTCTATCCCTAAAAGTTTGCAGCAACTTTAACAATCCACATGTAAAGGTAAAAAAAAACAAATATTAAAGCCTTTCCCTGTCCTTAAGTGCTGATAGTATAGCCACAGACACATTCTGTAGAAGTACCTCCTTTGGCTGAATAAAAAAATAAATAGAAAGCGTAAAATGAAGAAGAAGTGTGTGGAATTGTGCTCCACTATATTTTGTGTTTTTAATGTATCAACAGAAACAAAAATTAGCAACTATTTTGACAATGAAAGTCATATCTTGTTCCACCTTCTCAAAAGTGAGAATTTGCTGTGTTCCCTCATTTTACACAACAGTACCATGAATACCTCTGGGTTTTGGACTTCTTTCAAAAAGAAAACAAGACATTTTTATTGCATCACCATGGGCTCTAGTAAATTGTGAACGGCCATTTGTCTGTGTTCTGACATATTATAGACCAATAATAATCAAGAAAATAACTAGCAGGTTAATCGATAAAAAAAAAGAAAGTTGTAACCCTTAATGATAAGAGTTTATTTTAACATCATATTAAGTCCATGCATCAGATTCTTTCCAAGAAGGGAGATATTTTAGGTCAGTAAACTGCCCAAGGTGCTATTGTGACAAGTTAAATAGAAAAATATTTAGACACACCCACACTCAGCCTAGACAAGCACAAATGAGAAAACAGAATTATTGGTCAAAGGCCATGGTGTAAAAAATGATTATATCTATATACAAAATAAGTTCTGCCACCAGTCTCCCAACAGCAGATTAAGTCGCTCTCCAGTCCATTTGGTGGTAGTTGACACGTGACAAGAAAGTTATAACAACAATTTTTATCTCTGTATTACTGGATAAAAGGTTTGTGTCGTGACTCATCTATAATGAGTTAAAAGTCAAAACAAAAAAAAGTTTTACTTGAAGTTTCTACAGTAAACTCAGCCACACGGGTGAGGAGACCCAAAACAGAGCAACACCCTCCTAACATCAGAATGTAAGGCATGAAACAGAGAACATAGACAAGGGAGTGAACAAAATGGGAATATTTTAGAAAGGTGGAGAAAATTCAAGGAAGGAAAGAAATCAAACCCTCACATTAACCTCACCTAAGCGGCAAGTTGCCACACAGCACAGTGGTATGTTACTGTTCTATAAAATGCTATCTGTAGACTGGAGACCTCATTTATAAATCACTGTAAAAAATTATGATGAGTTACACATTGAAGTACATGAAAATTGTTTACAGCTCTAGCCCTGAATATCCTTTGTGGATTCTTTAAGGCTCATTTGGGAGTTTTGGGGGAAGTTGAATTTTCTGTTTTCTTTCAGTGCCTGTTCAGTGAAGAAAATTTGCAAAGAATTCAATAAAACATTGACCACAATACATTAGCTATGTACACCAATCAGCCACAACATTCAAACCAATGACAGGTGATGTGAATAACATCATCTCATCACAATGCGATGTTCTGCTGGGAAACCTTGGGTGCTGGCGTTCATGTGAATGCCACTTGACACGCACCACCCATCCAAACACTGTTGTGGACCAAGTACGCCCCCTCATCACAACAACACTACCCGATGGCAGTGGCCCCCCAGCAGGACAATGTGCCCTGACACACTGCAAACACTGCTCAGGAACAGCTCGAGGAACACAATAAAGGGCCCAAGGTGTTGACCGGGCCTCCAAATTCCCCAGATCTCAATCTGATCGAGCATCTGTAAGACGTGCTGGAGCAGGTCTGATCCATGGAGGCCCCACCCCCAACATACAGGACCCAGAGGATCCACTATAAAACGCCCTGGTGCCAGACACCACAGGACACCCTCAGAGGTCTTAAGTCCATGACTTGACAGGTCAGAGATGTTTTGGCTGCACAAGGGGAACCTTCACAATATTAGGCAGGTGGTCATAATGTTATGCCTGATCGGTGGATATACAGAAAGACAGCAGCAAAGTCAGGGAAAAGAAAAAAAGTGAATGAATTAGCCAGAGGGTTGTAGAGGAAGAGACATTAATCCTTGTTGATAGATTCAAACCTGCACATAATCTTCCGTATTGTAAGGGCGGGTAGCCACAACTATATCCTGTCACATAAACACACAACAATCAGCTGAAAAGAGAGCGTGAATATGAAAGGAAAGGATGAAAATGTCAAACAGGAGAAAAGCAACAGCAGTGAAAATGGAAGTTAATTCTAGGAGATGGAGCTAAAGCCGTATATTAGCCTTTCTAGTGGAAGGGTGAGTGAGCAGTGACAGGCGATGAATAGGAATCACAATAATTGCGCAATTGTGTTAGTACATATGCACTGAGAGATGCACTTGGAGCAAGGATGAGTAATAGGAGGAAGAAAGAGGTGGCTGGTGACTGTGTCAGAGGTTTAGTCATACAAACATCTATCTGAAGCAGAGCCGCTCCAAGGGCAACCACAATCTTATTTGTTCCATCAGTGTTGGAAAAAGCAACGGCAGCAAGATGGGTTCATCCAATTACAGACAGAGCAAAAGCTGTAGATCTTAGTGTTTTTGACTGCTTACCTGAGAAAACAAGCAATTTAGAAAATCACCTTGTGCTCTGGGAATTTGTGACATTTTACAGAAAGAATCCACTTGAGCCATTTTACTATTTTTATATACAGGCTAAAATGTGATACAGAAAATTGCTGCCCTCATGTCATCATCTTAAGAGAGGGACAACGAGAGAAGAGAGTGCTGAGATGAAACGCTTTATTTCTAGTGGAGTTGTTGGAATAACCAGCAAACAGGAGGTCAAAGGAGCTGCGCCGCTATGAATTATTTTGAATGCAGCTCATTTTCTGCGTCAAGAGCCATTTTCACATTAGGGTGTAGAGGAAGACTTCAGGCAGAGTAGTTTGCAAGATGGTAAGTTGTTTTCAAATGCAAACAAAAGGTCGGAGGAGAGGGCAGGTTTTAATAAAAGTACCTGTGTCGACATCGATCATAACTTCATAAACAGTAACTATCCACTCAGAGATATGGGGAAAAAAGGAAAAGGGGAAGGGAACAACATAAAGTGCCATTGTTGCGTGAAGCAGATAAAACACAGCAAGTAATTTAGGCAGCAGAAAAGAGATGGAGAGGCGTGTGTGTGTGTGTGTGTGTGTGTGTGTGTGTGTGTGTGTGTGTGTGTGTGTGTGTGTGTGTGAGGTGGAGGCTGTGTAGAAGGAATTTGAGCAAGATGAGGGGATCAAATAGAAAGCTGGAGAGAAGATTTCTGGTCAGCTGCTGTCATGAGATGCGGCCTAAAAGGGATTATAGGAAGTTTGACAACAAAGTGTGCATTAAGACCAGAGTGTAGGAAACGAACACAGCCGCTTAATTGGGCAGACAGACAGCAAGCCAGGCGGAGAGAAACACACATTCATCTAAAATACACACACACACACACACACACACAAACATGCATATGGCACCTTAAAATGCAGCTAATACTGCTGTTAAAGCCATTTTTTCTCCATTCATTTAAAAAACAGAAACACATTAAGCTGACATCCAGCTGACTTTTCAGTAAAAGATACTGACAGGGGCTGTGAAATCACTAAGCACATTTTTTCAGAAAACTAAACATCTAATTTAAAGGTGTTGCAGGAGCATCAGTATCAGTCACACAAGCGAATTACTTTCGTACCTTGAAGAAATATATCTCGTCTAAAGATTCTTGAATATAAATAGTGACTCAGACACTCCATCAGTCTATGAATAAAAAACAATGGTTTCTTAATAATGCAAGGAGGACAAGGTGTTCTTTGTGATTTGAAGTGATCAATAGTGTTCTCCTTCAGTCGACTGATAAAAGCAAAGTCAAGTCATTCTTTCAAGTGATTGCTGCTTATTCTGACACCATTTATTTCTTTTTTTTTGCCTTTTTGTTCCACCTGTTCCCCCTCTACCTTCTTCATATCATCCCTCCTGCTGTCCAACAGTTTTCTCCTCTTTGTCCCTCTCCTCTTTGTATTTCATGTCTAACTCTCTTCCACCTTCTTTTTGCTACTTCCAGCTGGCATTCTGCCTCTGTCCTCCAGTGTTCCAGTTTGGATGGGATAATATTTTCACATTTGTCTTCTTTCTCTGCACACTGCTCCTCCCTGTTCATTACCCCTGGATCCCTGATTGTCTTATAAATGAATCTTATCAATGTTGTATTGCCATTGCATTTGTTGGCAGTAGTAGAAAGCAGGAGGTTTACTTAATATTGACTATGGTCAACAGTACAACAGCGAAAAATCCATCAGTATTACTGTACAGTGATGCCTACTGTATCGGCAGACACATTTAAGACTTTTGTCTAACTTTTGCTTTCCTTTTGGGGGCGAAGACATGCAACGCTCCTCAATTGACTGATCCTAAGTCCTGCCTACCTCAGTTACTATTGCTAGGTCAAACAAGCTTGACAATAAGAAACATGGTGGCTGCAGCAGTGTTTGATAGAAGGTTTCAGTTCTCAGTCATCTAGGTCATTGTAATTCTAAGTGCTATAGTTCTGAAGAACTCAAGAAGCCTCTTGGATGAGAGGTATAAAGGTCTTCAAGAGACTGAAAAAGTCCAGTTGCCCACTATATATCACTATTTATATCAAAATTTCTGTGCATCAATATAGATTTAAGAAGTCAACAGTCACAATGTTGTTATGAGCATGGCAAAACAATGCACATTGAGGCCAAGTCATTCTGGGCACAAGGAAAAAAAAGAAGCCTCACATACTTCCATAGTGGCCGAGGATGACATGATTATCCGCCAACATCGCTCTTGCACTGCTGGCTATGTCCCCTTTTCACCGTCATGAACTTCAGAAATTTCTTTATGGAATTAATAAAGTACAATCAGTATTTATTCCTGACTACCGAACATCGTGCTTTGTGTTAAATATTAGCTAGCCTGTAGGCTACCTTTTTGCTAACATTGGCTGATCTAAGGTGTTACTGTATACTAGGAATGTGCGATATGTTATCGTTTACGATATATCGTCAAAAACATTCCCCACGGTGAGAATATGTCATCCCGCGATAAAGAACGATAAATTCCCGTATGTAAGCGCGCAACACACTCGCAGCCCAACACGTATGGAATATTGACACCAATGGCGGAAGGCGGAGCAGATACGCCGGGCAGCGAGGAGCGCGTTCCTCAACAAGGCTCCACCTCCATTATCTGGACACCGCACGACATTATTTTCATTATTTTATTAACTTCACAGTCCGTCTAACACCACATTCATGCAGCAACACAGACAAGGTTGTACACATGACGTTGCTCGGCAACTCCGCTCGTCTGTGTTGCCTCAGTCTCCGCTGCCTCGGGTGGGTGGCAAGCTAACAGGTGAGGTCAGATTTGTTGTCGTTCGCCGCTCAGGGCGGCTTTGCTCGCTTGTGTCGCATTTTCGTAGCAAACAACATAAGCTAACGCTAGCTGAATTGATAGGTCAAGGGTCAATAGCGTGTGCAATAGGTCAAGCTGATAGTGAAGTTTTAGAGCGCCCTCTGCTGGATCACAAGGCAAACTACTTCAAACGGTCTAATAGACTGTACATTTTGATTTCGAACAGGTCATTACATTCGAATAAGAACTCCCCCCCCACTTTCGAACGAAATTTCGAATAAAAAATGACAGCCCTAACAAATGAACGAATGAAAAACAACAAACATTTTTGCAGTACAGGTGTACTGCTTGAACTTAATTGTTGTAGTTTAGTAGCCTTTATTATTATTTTGGTGATAGATTTATAGTCAAAATGATTAGGCTGAATTGGTGTTTATTTATCGCCATTTTTATCGTTACCGTGATAAATACCAGAAATTATCGGGATACATTTTTTAGTCCATATCGCCCATCCCTACTGTATACAATGTGATATGTCTGTGAAGATTTTGGCATCAATGTACTGTGACTGCACATCGTAATGTTGCCTTTGAACAAACAAGGGGTCCGCAACAAGCTTCTGATCCAATGATTGAACATTTGGGTCTGTGTTCTGGTTTGATTGAGTTATTCCACATAATTGCCTTCTCCAGAAATATAACCTGAAATAGAAATGTTGAAAGGAAACACTGAAGCCACACAATGCTATCTAATAAAAGAACATTTGTTACGTCTTCGTATAAATGACCCGGTCAGTCCTCTTGTTTATCAGATGATCAGTTTGTTATTACAGTCAAATGACATTCAAGCAGGATACTGCAGACATCCTCCCCTTGGACTTCCTCCCTCATAACTCCTCATCTCTGTCTGAACCCATCCTCCTCATCTTACTGATTATCCCTCTAATATTTATGCCTCTCTTTGTCTCATATGTCCTCCCCTTTTTCTCCTTATTTGTTGACATCTTCCCTCCATCTTCCTCAGCCACACATTCTGGCAGAGCAGTGCAGGTTTCTTAGATGTTTTAAGCTCTTATATAAGACTGCAGCTCAACCTGACTCATGCATACTGTACAACTTCTAGTGTGCATCTGTACTCATGTGTGCAACAGCTGATTTGAATATAGACATGAAAGCAACAACCCAACAGTACATTTTATAATTCTATCCTTTCAAGAACTAGGTCAAAAGACTTAGGTTCATAATATATGATTATAATCTATGTCAGACATTTTCAACAGTAATTCAATGTATGTGCATTCATATTATATATGAAATGCCTTTCTATATAATATTAGACAAGTATTAGACATAATGTATAAGACAACATGCAGTTCCAGGTATTGGAGAAGGGAAACATCATTGTTGCCATATGTCTCCTTTCCATAGGAAGTACTTGTATAGTGCTTCTTTTCTGTATAGTGTGTACTGACTTGTACTTGTTATTTAGATGGGATACATTATTAAACGATACATCTTGTTACCCAGTCTGTTTGTTTTCAATTATGAAAAATATTGCCAAATAGACAGGAAGTTGAAATTCAGTTATTTGAAGCTGCCCAGTTGTCAACAACTTTATCTGAGAGAGAACATGAAAAAACGACTCTAAAATTATGCTTGGAGAACAGTTGCATCCTACGTTGGAGTTAATGATTAGCTTTGAGTCATAATCGTGACTACCGATACTACCACCTAAAGAGCAGTCTGCCTGTTTCTCATCCCACCTGGCAGCACACAGAATTCAAAGGATCCAGCAATGGTGTGTTGCCAGACACCACAGGACTTGACAAGAGATCCTGTATTCATGCCTCAAGGGGTCAGAGCCAAGTCCGATCCAGTTTCTACATGGATTGGACTTGTTCTGGCATGTTCCCCAAATGCTCAATCGGATTGAGCTCAGGGGAATTTCGAGGCCTGATTGACAACTTGAACCCATCATATTCATCAAGCCATCAGGGAAGTGCTGTTGCAATGATGTTACTTGGTCTGCAATGGTGTGACGTGTCAAGAGACATCCACATGAATGCTAGGACCCAATGTTTTCCAGCAGAGCATTCCATTGTCACAGGATGATCAATGTCATTCACTTTACCTTTTAGACTTTTAATGCTGTGGCTGCTCTGTGTATGTCTAAGATTGCCACTTAATAGAGACATAACAGGGAAATAAAGTTATGACGAACACTGTGTCGGCTTGATCTAAAGTCCCATTCAGAGCTACCTCAAATTAGTGCCACAGTAAAACAGAGTTTGCCCTTTTTCATCCTTCGCAAAGGCATTTGCGTAGAGTAGTGTTGTATATAAATACACCTACTGTATAGATCACCAGATAGCATCTGGTATCAGTATCATACTGCATGTACAGCTGTTGTGGCCAAGACTGAGCATTGAAATGAGAACAGAAGAGAGATTGTCTGATTGAAAAAGTCAGTTCAGAGAATGTGGGCTTTCTGTTGCATAATATGCTGCAGTAAAACCTGAAAATGGTTCACTTGAGGCGAGGCTTAAAGACACGCTCACAAAAACAGAAAAATGTGAAGTTATGGTGTAGTTACTGTCAGACGGGCTTGTTCGGTGACTGAAGTGGTGAAGTCTTTGTATAAGCTCTAACAAAATACACATGAAATGATACTAAGCAATAATTTAGTAAAGAGAGACATCAAGAAAAGTGTATGCAAGTACATCTACACATTTATGTCATTTTATGTTAATTCCAGTGCTTTAGTGAATATTTGATGATAAGCTGTGTTAGAAGTCAGGAGTTTGCTGCCTGAGTGCAGCAGCAAGTGGGAGATCAAGTGAACACAGTAAGAAGGAATAATCATTCTGAACGCAGCTCACATCCACACAGATCATGACATGGCACACATTAATGATTCAGAGGGAGAGGGATGAAAAGAGTAAAGGAGGAAGATAGAGAGAAAAGATGCCAGGTGGGAGGGAAAGGAGGAGACAATGATGGGGTGAAAAGAGAAATCGGGGTATAGATGGAGAGAGCGGAGGCAAGGAAGAGAAAGAAGAATAAGCAGAGGGAGAAGGGCTGATGGGGAATAAAGTAGCAGAGGAAAAGAGGAAGCCTCAGAGATTTTTTTTTCGTCTTCTTAGCTCAGAGCCATTTTGGTTGGCTGTGCTATATTTTAGGAAAGCGTGACAAGACAGAATGTGAGAGCAGCGAAAATGCAGTTTGACATTACCAGCTCCGGTATTTAACACATCATTTTCCACATAGTTTCTGCCGCTGTGCCTCTCTTTTTTTTTATTTGGAGCAATTGTGGTCACTTCTACTGTACGAGTGCTGAAATCCGTCAAAGCAGATAGAAGACTGCTCAATATCGACAGACAGACAGACAGACAGATAGACAGATAGATAGATAGATAGATAGATAGATAGATAGATAGATAGATAGATAGATAGATAGATAGATAGATAGATAGATAGATAGATAGATAGATAGATAGATAGATAGATAGATAGATAGATAGATAGATAGATAGATAGATAGATAGATACATAAATACATAAATAGATAGATAGATCAACTAGCACTCATATCAACTTCAGATTTATCAAATGCAGCTTGAAAATAATACAGTGGAAAAGGCTGAACCACACTGGCATACAGACAAGATGGCAAGGGCCTGCTGCCAGCCCTGTCAACCCGATTACACACACACACACACACACACACTACACTCACACACATAGACACAGACAAACACACACACTTCTGATGTTTGCCTAGTCTAGAGGGCACACAAGCATACACAAGCACACACACTGGCACAGCATCAAGGTGGCATGGCAAGGCACTGCTAGTGGCCTTGTCAACTCAAGTAACCTCCCGCAGGATACACACAGACACGCAGCCCCAAAAGCACGGATCATATGCAAGACGGAGAAAGGAAGGCAATGCAGGGTAAATTGTTGGGAAAAGATAGAGAGACGAAGTAAAAGAGGAGGAGAAAATGAGACAAGGGAGACAGAGACAACAAACGGGAGGCTGAACAAGGGAGAAGGACAGCAAAAAGATTGGTAGAGTGAGCAATAAAGCAACAGATGGACAAAGAGAGGAATGAGGAGAGGGAGAAAGACAAGAAAGAGATTGGTGGAGTGAGCAACAGAGAGATGGAGTGAGAGAGAGAGAGAGAGAGAGAGAGAGAGAGAGAGAGAGAGAGAGAGAGAGAGAGAGAGAGAAAGAGGGAGAGAGAGAAAGAGGGAGAGAGAGAGAGAGAGAGAGAGAGAGAGAGAGAGAGAGAGAGAGAGAGAGAGAGAGAGAGAGAGAGAGAGAGAGAGAGAGAGAGAGAGAGAGAGAGAGAGATGGTGGACCAAAAAGACCATCTGCTATTATTGGGAGACTCCAGGCAAACCTTTGTATGATGCCGCGTATGTGTGCGTGTGTGGGTGGGTGAATCAGTCTCTCACTGTCTCTGCATGTACATGTGTGGGTGTACTGTGTGCTAACAATCATATGTTTGTCACTGTCTCTCTATGAGACTCAAAACAAACCATGAATCCATGCAGGCTCTTGACATTAGGGCTGCTCAATTATGCCAAAAATCATAGTCATGATTATTCTGGTCAATATTGAGATCAGGATTATTTAAAACGATTACTCACTGACTTTGGGAACACTGTGCATTTATTAAAATGGTTTTATCATCAGTGGATTTCCGTGAATGAATATATCATAATTATATTACAATAATGTTTAAACAAAATGTATAGATGTATTTAATATATGATGTGTTATACTGTCCTATTATTTGGCACATATAATGTGAGAAAGGACTGCGAATCTCTAGTGCTGTTTCTAGTCCAAGAAACAACGCCGTAACAGCATGGACAGATGAGCATTAAAAACGGAAGAGAAAGGAAAGGAAATGCTGTAAAGGAAAGGGATGCACTAGATTTATAACACAGGTAAATAAGAGAGCATCACTGCGAAACAGAGGGTGGCACAGTGACGGTTTTATCTTGATCATCTTGTTCACATAATTGCTGAATGTGAAAATCGTAATTCAAAATTAAATCTAATTAATCATCCAGCCCTACATGACATACATCAGTACTTGTATGATAAAAAATTCTATTTGCTTCTCTCTAAACTATTAGACCGGCTGAACTTGATAATAACGAGCCTGACCTGTCTGACCCCATCTGTTTATTTTGACTGGCCCGAAACTGGGCTCAGTAAATGGGCTCATAATGTCTGGTAGAGTAGTACCCAATAGCTTCCTCACCTTCTCTGTATCTATCATTGGTGAGACTGTGAGACTAATACTTTTCATCTTACAATTTGTTTGAAAATCACCTGTACTTCTATGGAATTTTAAAAATCAAGCAATTATTGTAAGATTAATTCTATGACATTTATTTGAAACCCTGAAATGACAGGAGATCTTAATTGCTTTACACCACAACGAAGGAACAGAGTGCTTTCCTCAAGGCACAAGCAGTGCTACAGCTTTGAATGTTTGTTAATGGCAGATGGCTGAATGAGTGCAATACGGTGATGAGATGAGAGGCCTCCTAAATAAAGCCAAAGATAAAAGCAAATAGACATACATTCAAGAGACAAGCCAAAAGCATGCAACACAGTTTGTGGAAGCATCTCCACTAACAAGACAACATTAAGTTTTTTTTTGTTGTACATTATTTTTTGTCTCACTTCATCTTTGGTGTTTTTGTTAGAGCACAGACATCTGCAGGTATTCCATGTATGCTGCTGCGAGGGATGCACTGATACTGGTATCGGGTATCGGCCACGCACCGATACCACGTTATTGCATTAGGCTGTACATTGCTTGAAACTGAAGACCGCGACCAGAGGGTGGCTTGTCATTTCTTGTTGTCATTTCTTGTTGTCATTTAGGACAGGCAGACCGCGGTCCGAGTCCGGACCCAGACGCCGGCCTATATGGACAAAAAAAATTTCAGTATTTTAAATTTTGACGAGCCGCTTCTATTTTGATTGGTGCTGCCAGTTTAGCGAATCAGGAAATCCACTGACCAATTGCATGAGAGTTAAGCCAACCCACGTGACACTACTCAGTCAATCAAATCATGAAAGAGGTGAGAAGTGAGTGACAGATGGAAAGACGAGTGAGCGGTACAGGGAGAGAAGACAGAGACACGAGTGAGACAGAGAGACATAACTCCACATGTCGCTCTCTAGAGCCGATGAATGTTCCCCCAGAGTCACTTGGATTATTTGTCCATACAAAAAGCCATTTACTGGAGGGGTTGTCCAGGAGTGTATGAGTGCAGTAGCTGAAACCTTACTTGAGGGGAAACAGAAACTTAATAACTTCTTTATTTTAAGATGCACAATTTTTGAAAAGGTATTTTATTTATTTTCACCATTTATTTTAAATGCAGCCCTTCTTTTCCTTAAAGAGAGTAGAAAATAATACATATCTACAGTATTACATATCTTTATAATTAAATGTTAAGTGACAATAAATGTTGTTGAAATGTTCTTTACTTATTTGATTTGACAGTCAGTTCTTGATTACATGCAGACGTTGATACAACTACTAGGCTACTTCAATATGTATCACACTGATACATTAAATGCGGAGACTGTGCAATAGTTTAATTGAGATATTAAGTTGACTGTGTTAACTGTGTAATAAGTTTCATTGTTTCATTTGTCAAATTTCATTGATAATTTGTCAAGTTTCATTTTGTTAAAAGGGGAGGCGTTGCCAATGCGGAGGCTTTTTGTTTTTTAGTTTCTTATTTAATTCATTATCATTTGTTGTAACAAGCAGAGAAGAAAATAAATCCTGTCTTCCAATTCAATGCATCTGTAACCTGAAAGTTATTTTTGTGGTAGAAATATCGGTATCGGTACTCGGTATCGGCAAGTACACAAATTAGAAAAACTCGTACTCGGTTTTTAAAAAAAATGGTAACCGTGCAACCCTAGCTGCTGCCTATTACTGGCTCATCTAGACCTAATAACAAAACATGTTGCATGTACTATTCTGTGAAGAATGTAACTTCAATAAAAAAATTTAACCAGATTTATGTTCACCTTGTCACATTGCAGAACTAAAGAAAGAGATGATGCCTGCAACAGTATTAAATTTGTGATTTGTAAAAAATGTTGACACATGCAAAACTACTGGTATGGTTCCTTAAATGTAAAGGATAAGACAAGGGGAATTTAATGATAGATATAATGCTCATGCTGATGAGCTTAAAAGGCTTTCAAGTGCAAACAACCTTACTGCATCCGTAGTTCTAATGCTCTGAAGATGCCTCAGAAGTGGCTGACTGTATGTTACTGGAGAAAAGAGCAATGTCATCAGAGTAAATCACTGTTTTTTTATAATCATCATTGATCACAGTGATATGTTTATATCTTAAAGAATCTGTCAACTTTAGGTCCCATCCCTCTTTTAAAACATCATTGCTTCTTTAAATCCCCCCTGGTCAGTAATAGGCACACTGAACTATGACCTTCCCCATGAGGGGTCATTGATTTTAACCAGTGGACTTTAATTGCCACAGTCATTACTTAACCACTCGCCAGGTAGATTTCCCGCCTCCATTCTCATTGAATATAATCAATACAGTATAATCAGAAATAGTCAACGTTGTCAAGTTGCATACTTGTAGTTGGTAGCAGTCCACCGTGGGCTGCATCCACTCAAGGTCCCTGAAGAGCTCATAAACTGTATTGACCACAGTCATTACTGAATATCTGAACACTGCAACAGAAACGCACAACTAACATGCTCCCGCTTAAAACAGGCAAATGTCAGTATATGAATTCAACACCTTCACTATCTGAAGTTAGCCTGCAGGTTCATCTGACCAACTTACCAGTGACAAACAAAAGCTTCTTAAGCTTTAATGTGCAGTCATGTTCTAAAAATAGGTACCCAAAGTTCTCATATTAATGATACGGACAAGACCTTTAGAGTGCTAGATTGCTCTGTAAGCTCCATTGATCTGTCTTTATTGGCTATTGATTAGCAGTGCTGCACCCACACGACTGAATTGTTGAAGGAGCCATAATGGCTTACGCGGGAGGATCTTAAGTCATGCCCAGGGGAACAACTTAAGGGAGACTTTATCAATAAGGCGTGCTGTCTAACCGGCGATTAAGAAGTCACTGCAGACCATCAGTTTTTGTCCCCTGAAAAAGGTGCCTTAATGTGCTTTTTGACACCACTGAACTACAAAATAAGAAGCTGGGTTGGAGGTTTTTTTCATTTCCTAAAGCACACTGCAGTTCAACATTTAGTTCAAAACATCATCGTCATCAAAACATTTTTAAATTGCCTGCCTGCCTGCCTCCCTCTGTTATCAAATTCAGCATGTAGTTTCTCAGTGTATTAGAACCAAAATGAGCACAGGCTTTTTTTCTGATGGGTACCCACTAGGGGACAAAGGTATTAGCATGATTTAAAGTGTGCGGGTCTCAGGAGAGGATTAATTTACTCAATTCCATTCCCCAGGCTGAAAAAAGGGAAAGTTTTAAGCACTCCAGTTCAAATGTAGAATGAGATTAAATTCCTTGTGATGGTGACTTATTTGGTTTTTGTTATTTCTTTCTATGATATGACATAGCAAGGGGCACTTTCCAAAGGGGAAAATAAAGTAAAATTCTCTTGATCTGACTGTGTATCAAGGAATTTGTGTTATTGTCTGAGGTCTGTAACACAATACACTATTAGGACTCAGAAGAAAATTTGCATCACCAAATAAAAAAAAAACTGGTTGAATTTTTGGTCATGGGAGGTTTATTACCAGATTACAGGGAGTATGTTGTTTTCATTGGTTATTCTCTAAAGACTCAAGTAAAATTAATTGATCTGAAAGGAGTTGCAGAACAAAAACAACAGAGTCAGTCCACAACTAGCACTGTGACGACAGTTCAGGTTATTCAAGTCATCGTGAGTGATCATAAGTCACATTTCAACCCAGAACATTTAGTACCAGGTTTGGATGCTGCTGCAACTAATTTCTCTGACGCTTAAAAAAAAAAAAAAGAAAAAAGAAACACCAAGAAAACAGTCAGAATTGAGCACAATTTAACTGATTAGATTAAACATTGTAAAAAACAATAGTGTATGTTACATCATCAGTTAACTGCCATTGTGAAGGGATGCATGTTGTTTTTAAAGCAAAACTATTTGACTACGAAGACATTATGGTGAAAGTTATGCCAATATATAATTTAATGGGTTCACAAAATAATATGTTTGACTAACTAGTATTTCTGGTGTCGACTACTGAAAGTAGCAAGATTTAAGTGACTAGTCAACTAATAATTCATTAGCCTCAGGAGCTATTATTTGAGAAAATAAAAGGTCACGTCAGCTTGTTTTTGTCAGTGTTTCCACCATGGGCTAAAGACGTGTGAAGAAACCTTTTGGTCCCCAGACATCCCAATCGCTAGTATAAATGCTGGCTATGTACGTTTCTACAAAGCACTGGCGCGTTCACACACTTTTTTTTTTGTTGCAATTTTACTTTTCAGCTGAATTTTAAATTGTATCTTGTTACAACACTGTGCTAAAGCTCTTGTTAGGTTTAGACATAAAAATCACTTGGTTAGCATTAGGAAGAGATTATTTTTGGCTTAAAATACCTGTTTTGGTTGCCACAAATATGGCTAATTAAAAACATTAAGGTTGGACATTGTCCCAAAAAAAAACAGTTGTGTCAGGCTTACATATGTTAAAACACAGTCTCAAACTGCAGTCATTGGCTTACCAGCCTCCTCTACTGTAACGCTAAGCACTCTGTCACCAAAATATATTTATGCTGTTGATGCTTTTGTCATGCATATTTAAAAAAAAATGAGGGTTAAAGCAAAAATGATCAAAAGTACAAAAATCTTGAGACGAAAATAGAGAAAAACAGACATTACGAAACATCAGCATTAGGAAAGAAAAAAGCAAAACAGTAGCCAGCTCATAGAACAACAACACCAACAACAACAGGAAACCAGTCAACCAATTATATTCACTCAATTATGTGACATACACACTGCAGAATACCTCTAACCCTTGATTTCTTAAATGCACTGCAGATGCTGCAAACAAAGGCAGAAATTCTGTAACCATAGAAACAACGTTCAGTATCAACTACACTTAACTGTTGTAAATGAGAACAGAGCTGACAGACTGTAGAAAAACTACTTTTTTCAACCAAGTTTGCACAGTAGCACAGTAAACAGACACATATAGGTCCCATATTGTGGTTACAACACTCCCTGATTAGAAATTAAATCAGGTACTGACAGGTTAAGATTTGCGCCTTTTAGAAGGGATTTTGCTGTCAGAGAAAAGTAGATATTACAGAGGAGCTGCAAAACACACAAATATAAGTGTTCATTTAGAGACCAAGATCTCCTTTAGTACAGACGGTCAGAAGCACTAATGCTGTACCTGACACCAGGTGGGATGACAGGTCAATTGAGCAATCGTCACTTCAGAGACACAGTTATTTTGAATAACATGCAACATTATTGATTCTTGTCAGAGTCAGCTTCACATCACCAGCCCCACAGTGTAAGGAGTTAGAGTCAGGAGTCAGTTTTTGGTCAAACACACTTCAGGATTGTGGAAAAGTCAGTGAGTAAATGATCTAAGTCTTAAATGTGAGGAAGAGAAAGCAAATATGGGTGCTTCATCAAGTTGCCTCTTGCCTCTTTATCTGTTGGCTAAATCATAATCTAACATAATTTGCTAGCATAACATTTAGTTTTAGTCTTATGTGAAATTCAATAATGGCCCAATTTATCTCTACTCCATCAGTCATGAGCCTGACTTGCCTTTAACAAAAGGCATATTTTTTTTATTTTCCTTTTGTTAATTTGACTCACAAACAACTTCCCTGCCTTTTACCATTTTGGAAACATTTGCCCAGCCTTATATATGGCAAAATATGTGTTTTTTCTCTCTTTTACATTTGGCCAGATTTTTCTGATTTTCCTCACATTTTATTTATAATTGGCTCATGCAAATTGTACTCCAGCTCAAGGTTTATTCTCATTGCTTTTTCTCTCTTTGTAGATGTCACATATTGGACTAAAAAAACCTCTGACATGCTTTCATTGCTTCCCACACCAATGTAGGAGAGAACTGTATAAGCACTGATGTGCATTTAAAATTGTAAAAAATTTGTTCTCTTAACTGCAGTGGGAAATTATTTTTGCAAGGCCACGATTCGGCCTCCATCTAGGCAATTCCTCAGCAATAAGTTTAGTCACGCCAGCATTAGAAAAAATGTAATTCCTAATTGATGCAGAAATAGTAACTTTTAGTTTGTATATAAGGACCTAATAAATTCTACTCAAAACTTGAGCTGAACAAATCATGTAGTCTCGAACAGTGGGATTAAATAGTCTCCATACTTCAATATGACATCAGACCTAGGTCAATGCAAAAATCATTAATAACATGGACTGATCTCTTGGAATGACAAGAAGGCCAGCTTCTGTCTAATTTATTATCTGATTAAAATCTCTACTAGCAACTATAGGGTAATTGCCACCATCTGCCACTTCCTGCAGTCTGCACTCCATATTCGATAAAGAAAGATGAATCATCTATATGAGGTGCACTGTATATTAACCAGGATTAAAAGAAATCCCTGAATCTCAGGACGAATAATTAACAATCTGCCACAGGGATCTTTAAATAGTTTATCAGCCTTGAATATTGCAAGTGCCAATGTACCAAGATGACAACACTGTATTACTAGAATATGAAGAGATAAAAACATGACCTTTCCATGTCATGCCAAATTTAGAGACATCATTAACAGTGAGGGTGGTCTAGATATACTACATCTAATGATTTTGAGCTGACCTCTTGGTGAGGAACAACCCCCTCCTCATGATTTTTCCAATAAAAGTTCAATGAAACTCCATCTTCCTGGCCTCGTGTTACCTTAAACTATTTTGTAAAAAGAAAAGAATAGAAAATCTACATTTAGAGTACATTTCAAGTCAGTTATGTACGTTAATACGTATCCTGTGCAGTTACAGGGAGGAAGTAAACAGCACTTCTTCTCCATGAGGATTTTCAAAACAGCAGGATAACCCAGGGAGCACCGCATTCCCCATTTGTGAAGCGATGTTGCACTCTTTGAACTTTTGATGCTTCATCTCCATCGCTTCCTCAAATATATGTATATATGATGCTCTTTCAAGAGAAGCACCGTCTTTTCTCTGCCTGCATCCAAAATGAGCAATATAGAACCTAAGAAAAGAGGTAATTATAGCTCTTGGAGGAAGCTCTTTCTCCCATCTAGGTCCAACTATGAGGTGTGCAATCTTGATGGCCAGGCACCCACGGAAACTATTGCACGTTGCCTCCTTGCAGGGCCTCTGGGAAGCCCCCGAAGCACAAGTTGTCTCTCCAGCTTCTTCCCTCCAGCTCAACCAATTTAGCTCAGGATTCACTTTTAGCATCTTCAACATTTTGTTCCAGAAAATTGTTACAAAAAACGTTTAGATCAGCAGAAAGAAGGAAAGGGAAAAAAGCCCTTTGAGAAATTAAAGGAATTAAACCTGAAAAACCCTGAATATAACACAATCAGATCAAACAGGTGAACAGTTGCTGGCATAGACCTGTTTCTTTTGTCTAATAAAATAGAAACTTTCTGTTTTATCACCACAATCTGTCCTGGAATGTCAATAAATTTGACTTCTCTGAATGTTTCATCTTTCCATGTGTTATATGCATTCCCAGGGGATTGAGCTCTATCTTATTCAAAGAAGGAAACAACTGAGCCAACAAGCTGTGAGGCTGACGAATCAACCTCCCTCCTCTGAAAAAATTGTGTATTCAAACCACAAGCATCGGCTTTTCATTATAGAAACCACCAACGATTCTCACTTAATTTCTGCATAAATGTGAATGTGTGGGTGATGTTCACTTATGTCAACTTGTCCATGTTGCCTGTAGCCAGACAGCCATTTAAACAGAGAAAGATGAGGTATTATTAACTTGACAATGATTATCATATCACGTCAAGTTTTCACACACAAATACAGTACAGATGTTGAGCTGTTGATGCAGAATCACATCTTATGTTGAGCTGTTGATGCAGAATCACATCTTATCTTTCTGTTTTTCCACTAAACATATTGCTTTCCAAGTCTCTTTCGTTCTCGCTCTCTCCTGATCAGCCTGTAGGTCTACTAACTCACTCGTGTGTGTTTAACCTATAGAAATAAAGTAGAGCACGCACACAAATGCACCACATACATTTTAATCTTGTTTCTCAACATTGGCATGCCAGTAATAAGGTAGCAAGGCAGAACTCTGATACACAATGTCTTGGTAACGCCTCTGCAATGTTTAAAGCAGCATTCGCAAACCCTCATACATATGAATTCTTTGATTACCACTTCTCCTTTAGGTAAACATACAGCCCTACAGTCAGAGACTGACACACTGCAGATGCAGAGGCACTGTCATCCATACACAAAAAACATTGATGAAAAGGGTAGGAAATCATGCATACACCTTTGCGCATGCATTTTAAAATGTTGTTGAAAAGCTGCTTCTGTAAAAAGATAAGTTGCCTAAATGTTGCACGACTCACTGTAGTGAATCATAGGGATAAATGCTGTCTGATGAAGCATAAATTCGGGTCTCCATGAACGAATGCCTAAACAAATTAATAAACAAATTAATGATTAATGGTCCTGGTACAGGAAATATGTCTTGTCAATAGTTAAATCTCTAGAACATTCAACTGACAACTGACAATGTCCCCTCTGTCCTCCAGCCTCTGACCTCAATACTGATCAAGATCTAACATCATCAAGGATGTTCAAATCTGCTACATATATCTTACAGGAGATACAGACAGTTTGGAGCAAGACATAACTGTGCAGACATCTTCCACAAAAAATATTACTATAAAATATTTTAAAAATAAATAATATAATTTCAAAAAATCTGACTTTGCCAGTGTCATCAGATTTATACAGCTGGCACCTTTAACCTAACTTTATGATTTTGTACAAGGTGGATTTAAGACTAAATACAAATTGATTGTTATTCGCCTTATTCTTTGCCACTTTAGATCTATGGCACAGTGTTTGTGCAACTGTTTTTCTAAACTCAACAAAAATATAAAAGCAACACCTTTGTTTTTACTACCATTATTCACAAGTTGAAATAATAGCTTTTAAACTTTTCTGCGCACACAATGTATTTCTACAAAATTTTGAGTACAAATTTGTCGAAATCTGTTCGTAAGCACTTCTCCTTTGCCAAAATAATCCATCGACCTGACAGGTGTGGCATATCAACATTTAACAACATTCCATTAACGGGCAATGGCTCCGGTGAATATTTCTGCAGTCAGCAGGCCAACTGCACGCTCCTTCAAAAGACGCAACATCTGTGCCTGGCACAGTGATAAACCTTTTAGAGTGGCCTTTTATTGTGACCAGCGCTAGGCACACCTGTACAATAATCATGCTGTGTAATCAGCATCCTGATATGCTGCACCTGTCAGGTGGATGGGATATTTTAGCGAAAGGAGAGGTGCTTACTAATGTGGATTTCAACAAATGTGTCCTCTTATTTTGGGAGTGAGTGTGTGCACATAACAAGTTCTAAATATTTTATTTCAACTTGTAAAAATTGGGAACAAAAACAAAATTGTTACGTCTATATTGTGTTTTGTTTATAACTTAAAAAGAACAACATGCATTATGTTCACATCTTACTTTTATACGCGCACATGACATGACTGAACTACACTGCATTTGGAAAAAAACATCTTGCTATCACTCCGTCATCCTTATATCCCCTCTGTCTGTAAGTGAGGGAAGCAAAGAAGTGGTTGCGGGGATACAAACTTTACTGCTCTTATTTCGTGCTCATCTGCACACAGTCTTTTCAATTTTAAAGTTTCACAAAGCCACACACACACACACATATAAACAAAGATATAATCTTCGACACACACAGCTGCATCTAACTGCCCAAACATACAAACAAATAAAGCCACCTTCTGTTTCCCATACACACAAAGAGCCTACCCTCCATTCATATGCAGACAGAAACCTTCGCCATCATCCCCCGCTGTTATTTTCGAGTAAGTTTACAGGGCTCATAAACAGGTTTTATATAGTCAATATGGCTGACTGCGTCTGGTACACTGTGTCCTCTACTCACAACTCCAGATTGTCAATATGACAGTAAAAATCTCTGTAAATACCCTCTCCTCATACCAATCTGAATCAAGTTTAACTGCCGACTACACTTTAGGAGTTTCTATCCAAGGTTAGGGTTGGCAATGGGAGATAAACAAGCTAAGTCTTTAAAAATGCAGCAGATTATTTTTAGAATAATCCATGTTTGGTTTTAGGCATTCATGTTGTGAATTTGTTGACTAAAAGAAAAATATTAAAAATCTCCACCCTTATCTTTTAATGCACACTGACTTCATCTCTCTCTCTTCTCCCAGATTTGATCTTAAACAATAGCCCTGAATGGGAACTTTTAACTTATAATTGCCTCAGCTGCCCCGTCCAGACACTGCTTCAGACCAAGATCCACACAAACACACACACGCACAGCTTCCCATGCTGGTCTTCGAGTGGTCCCTAAGGAGAATCCACTGTTAGCAGATAATTGGTTTCCAACCTTCACAATTCTACTGTTCCTTACCTCCCATTCCCGTCTCTCTGGCAGTCTGGTAGTTTTAGCCTCCTTCTTATATCTGATGCTGCATTTTATAGCAGATACGCTAATTGTATGCGTTGGGGGTTTGTACGTGTGTAAACAGAGACATAAAACATTACTTTAGCACGGTTTACGGCTATACAAGCCTACAGGTTATTCCGTTTTACAACTTTAACAGTATTTACCTGCTTTGGTATTAGCGCTCATTCAACATTAATGCTAATAAAGGAGAGCGACTTGAGGAAAAGAGAGTGAGAGCCTTGACAGTCCATCTGTTCTGCCCCTGTAGCCCTGGCCCAGTTTCTGCACTGTCTCAACAGCATGAAGGCGGGAAAGGGAGCTTCAGCAGAGCTGTGGTTCATACTTAGTTCTTCAGACGTGTATTGCGTTAAACTGACACCAAAATACAAAAATGTCAACACACTCAGGTTCATTTATGCAGCAAGTGTGTTCATTGATTGAACACATACACACACACACACACACACACACACACAACTAGGAGTTACTTGGCTGTACCATCAATTACTCAGTCACCTGCTACAGCAGGCAAAAGTGCATGGCTTGCACCTCTAAATATGGCATCTAGTTTCCAACATCCCATATGGGTCAGTTACCATGACAACCGCTGCATGCCTGTCCAAGCAGCCTAATATTTACGCAGCAGATACATGTTTGCTGTCTGCCTCTGCAGTGGGCAGTGATACAAGCCAACCTGGTGTTTTCTATATAACAGTCTCAATCTATAATATATGAACTAAATCCTCTCCTTCACAGTATTCAGGTTGCGCAGTTGGTGTGACTGATTTTACGTGTCAACTTTTTATTTTCTTTTTCCATCATAGTTTTCATCATCCTCACTCTGACATAGAGGTAAATATAAAAAAGGTGCACAAAGGATATCCACCAGTTATCATAGAGGAGTCAGTTTCTATGCAACCATATCATAATACACTCAAAATAAAGTCTGTGGACATTAAAAATTGTACTTAAATCTGTTGCTGGACTGTAAATAATGGCTGAGAGGCTGTTATGCACAGCTCTCCATGTGAATTGGCAGATTTTTGCCTATGTTGTCATTAAAACCCCTTATTCTTCAGGTAATTTACATTAATCAGTTAAATACCTTTAATTATATCCTCCACATTTGATGTGGAACTCAGTGGGCACAATCGTATCATCAGTCTATGCAGTAGACTGCATCTTAGCTGATGTATGCCTCCATAAAAATTAAATATACTACTGTGCTATAGTGGCTGCAAGATACCATTTTGGATCTACAAAAACTGGTCAATTGGCTGCTTGTGAGGTTCACTTGTGAGATTTGTTAACTGATTTATCTGTTATTTGATTTAGATGATGGAACAAGGCCAATATGGCAACTGAAGAGAAAAATCCCAATTTTAGAAATGAAACGATGAATGAAATGAAAGTAGGACCATCCCACATATGTGAACACATTGTTACTGTGAGGAATATAATAAAAGAATGATGGCCTGATAAAGTATGCTACAAACATCTGGTGTTGTGGTAGGGCTATCAGTGAGAGAAATGTGGTGTTTACCTATAAATCAGAATATATCCTATAGGTACTATGTACAGAACACTTCTATTGACTCCACCATAAATCAAGCACATAAACAACGATGAACATTAACAGTCACATTGTGATATACTAAAACTAACCTAGTTCATTTACAGTCAAAGCACCTAAATGTATGAGATGGACATGTTTTTGTCACATTAGTGCTCAATTAAAAGTTGCTGCCCACCTTTAATTGGTGAAACAGAGGAGGAAGAGCCAGAGGAAAAGTGAGGAAGAGGAAGTACAGACCAAGAATAGTTGGATGAAGGAGATGGGTGGACATAATCCAAGAAGGTATGAAGATAAAACTGTCTCCTTTTAAAAGCACGAGATGGTACTATAAAATCTTACCTTGTTCTAAACACATATACAAACTGATACACACACCCAAGCGGACCAGTACATAAAGCCTTTCATTTCTTCAATCTATGTTCAAACTGTTTGTAATGTCTAGACTGTTTGCCGCGGAAGGCAACAGGGGAGGCTGTTATCTGCTTCCCTCTCTGCCCCAGTCCAACGCCCCCGCCACAGCCCATCATGTCCCAAGTGTGTGTTGGCCTATTGGAGCTGTAGCATGAAGCAACTGAGGCGAAGCAACACACAGGCTCTCTGTGTCTAACATTAGCCCCCGTTGCCAGCTCACTCTCTCATTTGGGACAGCTCACCATGCTGGGCATTGTGTGTTTAGCCAACTGCGGCACACACACGCTGTATACAGGGATTCACACATAGACTGCACGAGCTAACTACTGGCATAGTAGCACATAAACAGGCTACAATGCACAAACAAGAGTAGGCAGACAAAAATGAACTGACACATTCACTGATGGAAGGATGATACCTGAGCATAGCTAATAAACACTCTCACTTCACACTGTTCAGCAGTACCCCAGAGGGAGAGAATGAATGATCCTGGTCCTTTATCATCTGTTGATATTGCTATACTTCAGGCTGGCCTCTACGATACAGTATGGTTAACTGAGTGACTAAATGATTGAATGATTGAATAACTGAATGAATAAATCCGTAAATGAATGAATATATTCTGTCATCAGCAGTTTGAACATTGTTGCTAAACCTTTGTCAAATCTGTGACCAAGCAAACATTGAAGAGCATCTTTTGTCTACTCCCCGAATTATGTGATCATATGTAGACCCCGTTACCCTTTAGTATAGCTGTGTTGTGATTGTTGATTTGTTAACTTTCCTATAATCACTATCATTTAACGAGCTGTACTTTATCCAATAATGCTTTTGTCACAACCAAACCTTTATTACCTCAATCGAGGAGGCCGTGTTTTCACTCGTGTCTGTTTGCTGATTGGTTGGTTGGTTGGTCAGCAGGATTACACTGTCATTAGCATTGTGAGATAGGGCCTTTTTCAACATTTTAGTTAATATCTCATTGAATAATGCATGGATCTTGATGGAGATGCTAGAGCTTGTGATCTTAAATTATAAGTGATACAGGGCTATTGAGTTTAATACGGGATTAGGTTTCATTGAATTAAATGAGATTGTTGGGCCGTGGTGAAGGTGTGCACTCTACTGAGTGCCATTCTAGTTTGAAGTGTATTTCTATCCTTTTTAGATCCTCAATCAAATCTATAAAATGTTGAGCACAAGTAGGGCTGCAACTAACCATTATTTTCATGAAGGAATAATCTGCAGATCATTTTCACTGTTTTATATTTACTGTTTTATCTACAAAATAAAAATAAATGTGAAAAGTGTTCACCAGATTTCCCAGAGCGAATTAAAATTCCATCTTTTGTCTCACCAGCAGACCAAACACAAAGACTCATTTACTATCATACATGACAAAGAAAAGCAGCAAATCCTAACATTTAAGAAGCTGGAACCACCATCAGTCTTTTTTGAGCAACTGATCCATTAATTGTCTAATTGTAGCATCTCTAAGCCAAAAAATGACAACAACAGACATTTTGTTCAATTCCATGAAGTAAAAGGGATGCACTGAACACAAGCCCTGCTCTGTTCAAATTGAATATTAAACCACTCAGCAACTGTGGTTGGAATCGTAATCCGAATTGTAAAGCGACTGAAATTGACACACTGATCCGGTAGATAAAAAAGACAATGTACAGAAACACAAGAGACACACAAGAGTAAGATCAAGGATCAGTGCTAAATTGCTATAGTTACAGTTGACTGTATTGGATTACTATAGCCACCGTCTCCATCAAAGGCCTAATGTCATGGGAACCCAAGGAAAGAAAACAGTATTGATGCAACACAGACGAAACACAGTGATCTGTCTGGCTCACTGTCTGACAACCTACTTTTGACTGCGTGTGCATCTTGTGTGTTGTGAGTGTGTGTGTGAAAAGAATCTATAGGTGAATTTGTGGATGAGTGTGTGTTTGCCTGAATCGCAGTAGCCTTAATGTGTGCGTAGCAGCAATAGTTGTCATTGTGGTTGCATGTCTGTGTGTGTGTGTGTGTGTGTGTGTGTGTGTGTGTGTGTGTGTGTGTGTGTGTGTGTGTGTGTGTGTGTGTGTGTGTTTGTAAATTCACAGATAGAAATTCAATGACAATTGGTATTTGCTTTGGTCGTAGGCAGGTTGGTGGGATAAGACAGATACTGCTGTCTGGATAAAACAAAGAGAGAGAGAGGAAGATGGAAGTAAGAATGGATAGAAGCAGAGGGAGCGAGAGAGAGAGAGCTATTGATAGATTAAGTGAGAGAGAGGAGGAGGATGGAGGGAGAGGAGAGAGACGAGGAAGAGGAACATAAAGTCATTAAGAAGCAGCTATACCAAGAAGCTTGGGGTCAATAGGTCAACACTTAGCTGCAAGTGTCAAGTAGCAGGCCATCACCACCTGCACCTTCACGGTAATTGTTCTGTGTGTGTGTGTGTGTGTGTGTGTGTGTGTGTGTGTGTGTGTGTAAAAAGAAGCGATTTAGCTACCATCGCTATTCATCCCTCCGCCATATGTTTTAAAGGGCTGCTGAGGATATTTAGTTAGTGGACATCCAGCAGTTGATAAACACATACTTAATCAACTCGATTTTGAAAGAGAGATCAGGAAAGATGGAGAAGAAGAATGAGAGCAGGAGACGAAAAGAGTGTGGGGGCTGTCAACAAGCTGCCACAGAATTACAAAATGTAACTTGACAGTGAATAAAAGGAGGATATGGGATGGTGAGAGTCATAAATCAAAGAGGCAGAAGACAAGGTGAGGGTGAGACATGGACAGGAAAGAGGGGAAGAAGGGTGAGAGAAGCAGGGATGAACAAAATGAGAGAGAGAGAGAGAACGTTTGGACGCTTTTAGAGCCAACATTTAAGTCCATCATATGACAACCATTGATTTTCCATTGACTCTAATGGACATTATGATCCCTATATATTCATCTATAGCCATTAAACCATTAGCTACTGGGCAACCTACACACACAGCATATAAACTTAACTCAATAGGGAGTGGAGTAACTTGAAACTTGTTTTTGTAAATGGAAAAAAAAAAGATTTTATGATTGTCTATTGTGTGTGTGTGTGTGTGTCTGAAATTGAATCTGTCTATGTTGTATTTTTGTCAGTGTGTATGTATTCTGAGTATGTACTTGCAGCTACAAGGACAGCAAACACTCACGCCCAATATGCTTTTTCCTCTTTCCCTATCACACACACTCACACACACAAGCAAACTCATTCTGCTCTTGTCAAGTGTAATAGAAGACATTGGGGAAAGACAACAGGATAATAGGATTATTATTCTCCTCTAATCTCCATGAGTCAGCACCGCACAATTTGTGTATGTATGAGCAGTGTGTATCGGTCCTTGCTGTGTGTGTGTGTGTGTGTGTGTGTGTCTATGTTTAACCAGTGTTAGTGTCTGTTTCTGTACAACACACGCCAGTTTATTTAGTAATTATATATTTTTTTTCACCTAGAAAGAACTGAAACATTAAAACAGAGAGAACATGAATAATGAGAGGCCTGTTTGGTGAATAATGAACACTTATAATGAGGTAATATACGTTCGTCAACAGGACACTGCAATGACTGATAATTGCATGGTCATTTTAATGAATGGGTAAATTCAGTAGAATTTTTAAAAAAATTGTGTGAGATTACACAGACTATTACAGTAGCTGTATCACATCTTTCCCAAGTATTTAGTTGTTGTATTATTGTTGAACCAGACATGTCAAATGGTGCTGGTGCCAAAGACATTATCAATTACCACTTTGTTTATTCTATTGGCTTTGAGTTGTCACAAATCAGTGCCATCTCCTTCAAAGAAAAGACAGATCTCCTTAAGCTAAGGGACTATTGAAATCTTAATGAAAAAGTACCATTTTAGTTGAGGAAATAATGGATATGGCTTTGGCCAGGGAAACACTCAAGTCTGAACAAATTAGTCCTATTTTATCATGAAAAAACTCTAGCTAGGGGACTATTGAAGTCCTAATGAGATGCACTATTTCATCTCGAGAAGACCCAAGACTTTTTTGACCAATGGACTGCTGAACACAAATTAGCGCTATTGTGAGAAAACCAAGGTTTACTTTAGCAAAGGAACTATTGACTTCCTGATTAATCAGTCTCAATTTACTTGGAAAAAGCCCACACCGCCTTTAATCTGAGGGACAATTGCACAAGGTCAAAATAAGTAACTAATATTTGAAAGTGAGAAACAACTTGTGCTGGTGGAGAATGATATGTATGAGTCAGCATACCAGAGTTGGCGTTAGAATGAGTCACAATGGATAATACTTTTATTAATAGAGCGGGTGTAGGAGGCGGTTGGTCACATACATATGCACACACATGCATATATAGTGATGCAAACACGATTCAGAAATATCCAAATGCCATATCATGCTCAGTGTTGTTAGTAATTCTGTATATTTTACATAATTTGGTACATCTATGAATTCCCCTACTGCATACAGAAGAGCACTGAGTGAACACTGCAGTGGCCATGTTAACCTATTTAAACACTGCACAGAGGAGGAGAACAGACATGAAGAAATTGATGTACAGATGTCATTCCAATAAGTACGCAACAGTGAAACCTGCTTCTGCTTTTTGTTTAAGGACAAATTAACCTTTAACCAGGACATACTGTACTTCACACTAATGTGCTATTGTCAAGGTTGGAAAAGATCATGGCTATGGGATCTTTCGAGCAGTGATGAATAGAGCAGAAGGTAAGAAGCCAAGGGTTGTTCATGGCATTAGCCTGGAGAGGACATAGAGAGGACATACGTGATACACCTCCCAGGAACTGTTAATTGTACCCCTTGTAAAAGTCTGTGGACAAATTACATTTCATCCTTGTGAAGTGGGGCAAGGTACGGTGTGTTTTTTTTTTCAATACTAGTGCTGTAACACTAACTAAGGTGCAATAGCTTAGGAGATACAAACATATGTTAATTTTGAGTCTTATTTCCAACTCGTCAAAAACTGACACTTCAGGACGACCACCGACCTGACTACAATTCCAAAGCATCAGTGTTTCACGAGTTAGGACTGAAACTCAAAAATCAACTTTTCTTATTAGGACCTTCAACCAAAAAAAAAAAGCTTTACAGGACTCATCAATATAAACTGCCTGGGGCAAGTAAAATGCTACATCAGGCTTGTGACAGCGACTCAGTTGAACTGCAGTTGTCAGTTTTCAATGCTGGGCTAGTGTACAATGATGGCTGTCAGCAGGGCAGAGAGGGTATTATTAAGATTCGTATTTGGATGGTTCCATTCGGTTTTTAGATGCAAAGAATCTGAGACAGCCTGTGCTTTCAATCACTCACTCACTCACTCACTCACTCACTCACTCACTCACAGTTAACTAGTCTATTGTTGGGGAGAATGAAGAGGATTTTTTTATATGATTTTTCAATAGGAAATCCTTGTTATCCTTGTTCTGATTCATTCAAATAAAGATTCAACATTACAAATAATTTTAGTCTTTCTTGTTATTTGATAATCACTAATAAATAAAACAATTTGAATAGGGGCAGGTAAAAAAGTAGATTTTAAATAACTTGCATAACTTGGGCAGGTGAAAAAAAATATATATATATATATGTGTGTATATAGAATTGCACTTCCATGTAAACTCACAAGTGCAGGATTACTTAAAGATAAAATCAAAGCAGCAAAAACTTTCTTGGGAATTGTTTTTTGAATTGTGTGTAAGTATACTGAGAGTAACTTAAAACCTGCTACCTACGTTCCCCTTTTGATGTTCATGAGAGCTCCCCAGAATATACATACACTCAACAAACCATACAAACACTAGATTTCCATCTGTGCCTTTCCTTCAGCAAATGAACAAATGTAGGACACACTCAGCAGCACATCGGTTTGCCTGTCTCTCTAGCTATTATTTGGGTATCTTGTCTATTATTCAGACCTTCTTGGTTTCATTCCTCTATCTCTCATCCTCTCTCACACGCTAGCTACAACCTCTCTCACTGCTCTCTTCATTTCTCTCTCTCACACACACACACACACACACATTCCATATCGCTTCGTCTTTTTTTTCTATCGCTCTCTCCCATTCTCTCTCTTGTGTGCTCACCGTTATCTTCTGTAAAGTAGATAAGCATCGGTTTCCAGCAGCGGGATGAGGGGGAGAATAATACACAACATGTTCATGAGAGGTGGAGGGTAGCAGCCGAAGTCAAGGTCGAACTGCGTGTGGTGTCAGTGTGTGTGTGTATATGTGCTAGTGTGTGGTTTGATTTACTACCCCATCTCCCCTGTCTTTATCTGTATCCTTATCCAAACCTTGGCACCATTTCCTCAGAGAGTAGACACAATATAAAGTGTTCGCACACTCTCACAAACACACACACACACACACACACACACACACACACACACACACACTCGTCTGAGGCAGTGGTAGATCATGAGCTGGTGAATACAGGATGATGCAGAGCAGCCCGACTGACATGAATCACAGTCACTCTTTCTTAGCTATTCCCTCTCGTTTATCTTCCTTCTTCCACTCCTGTCTTCCTGCTTATCGCTGTCCTCCTCCCGTTCCCTTCTTCCTCTTCTTCCGTCCTCCCCTTTACTATACTCTGCTGTCCTATTCCGTTATTCTTCTCATTTCCACACCCCAACCCCCTTCCTTATTCTTACCTTTTGTTGTTTATCTTTATTCACTCCCTCCTATCTTCTGTTAATTGATCCCTTCGCTTTTATGGGTCCCCTCGTCCTCAGTACTGACTAATAACTTCCTTTTACCCATTTAATAATTTTTCAAGCACACTTTAATTAATTCAATATAACTTTATGTGTTAGATCATTTTACTAAATAACCAAGCAAAAGAATGTGATGTACCCTCTACCTCAGAAACCACTGGAGAAGAGTGAGGATAACATAGCTAACATAAGCCATGCTACAACTGCTGCCAGCATGTTAATACATGGCACTATAGGCCATCCTACAGGTTAATGTTGCCCACCTACAGATGCATGCAACAGAATTTTATACAATGTAGACAGTAGCGGGGTCCCTGCTCCATCAGTCTATCTCAGGGGTCTCGGACAGCCACTTCCAGCCCCCCAAAAAAATTTTAAAAAGCATTTTCTGTTTATCTGTGCAGTACTGATTTAGTTTGGGAAATTCTGAGATCGCGATAAAACATTAACGTCAGCTCAGAGTTCACTCATCTGCGACTAGAAAATCCTTTCTGTTGCTAGGTCGTTACTATGGGTTGGATTATTTGGTAAACTACGTTTCATTACATATATGAGTCTACTGACGTGACTAATTTTGTTTCGGTTATTAGTCAGACCCCATGTGTTTCCATGGAAATGCGTCGCACCCTCGCAAAAACCTTTAAAATTTGAGAGCAAATTGTCCATCAACATGGATATATTTTAATTATACATTTTATTTTTGTTGGTATTAGTTGTATAACACCCTTGAGGGTGTGCTTGAGCGTCACTTGAGCGCTTCAGTGCTGCTTGACCACATCACTGTCATGCTCAAATGACGTTAAATCACATGCTCTCGGGTAATATTGCTTAAATCTGAACCCTAACTTTTTTTTTTTTTAGATGTTTCACACTCATTTAAACAACATCTTACGCAATTGAAATAAGAACACAACTTTGACTTTTATTTTGAAGTAGACTCATCACAGGAAATATACAGTAATGTGTTCAGTTAGCACTGCTGCCAGTCATCAAAAATGTGTTCATATTCTACATTTGTTAACAGTGGATCAATTTCAAATATTTCAGGAAGCGTTTTTTAAGTAATGTTATCAGTGTAACTAATCATATACAATTGTAAACAAACTGTTGCTGTCACTGTTGCAAAGTCACCTTTGTATAATTATGTTAGCAATGGAAATTTAAAAAAAACATTTTCTGAAGCACTGCACTTTCTTGTAACACTTGAATGTTGTAGTGGCCTTCCTATGAGATGACAATACCAACAGCCCCCTCCAAGATCATTTCAATGTGAGACCCCTGGTCTATCTGCTTATGTCCTTGACCCAAAACGTGTTTTAGACCCCCCTGCCTAAAAGCGTCTACACAACCTAAATAACAACAGTACGCAGGTGACACACAATAACTGCAATTGTTTAACAATATAAACAATAAAAATTACATTTAGCTGTGATAAAATAATGTATTGCCATTACTCACAACTGTAGCAAAGGTTAAAATCACACACACACACAGAGGAACACTCACTCAGGCTATGTAACAGCCACTTCTTCACTAGCATCAACCACAGATCACATTTATACAACATGTTGTATGCTAACACAAAGTGGAGACCACACACAAAGCCTGTGTGAAATGCATGCTTTTTACAACTACAACAACACAAATACTGTATATCTAGGCTGCTGTATGAAAGCACAAAGCTTTACTGATGTCACCTTTACGTATGCTTAGTTATTCAGTTAAATTAGCTGCAGCTGTAGCATCAAAGGAGACCTGGTTTATCTTCATTCACAATACATGCGACCCTGTCAGATAACTCATGACAAAAGACGGGTTTTGTCCATCAGTGTACCACCTGCACTACTCCAGAATTAGCTCGCTTGCACTGGCAGGTAGTCACTTTATTAACCACATCTCAGGCTACACAGAGAAGCACGCGGCCGTTACTGTACGTTAACACAGTTTGCTAACCTAACCACTGATGATTCTGTGCTGCAAACGTCTTCAAAGCTAATGAAACCAGCTAAAACGTTAAATATTTAGACAGGATAACACAGTGAGAGGTCTTACCTTAAATGAGGTCTGGCTCTGTTGTCTGTTGAGTTCCTCCATGCGAAGAAGCTTTCATCCATATTGGTTGCAGGGGCATGTCCCGCTAAAGGCTCTCTAGCTCAGGTTACTGCCTTGTTTTTATCCTCTAAATTGTCCCCAAACTCTGCCTATTAAGCCTCATCTTCAGTGCTGTTGCTCTTCTAGTCGGTTCCTTTATGTTTCTTCTGTTTTAAAATAAATTTGTCAAGTCTGAAGCTTGCTTCCACCAAACTCAAATTCAGTTTCGCAGTCGACAGTCATCTGGAATCTGTAGCATACAGTAAGGGTGGTAGCTAGCTAACTGTCCCAATTACTGCACCTGTGACACCTGTAACAGAACAAGTATGGGCATGTGGCTCTAATGATAAAGTTACCTCCAGTCAGTGTTGTTAAAAACAGGCTTCCCTGAATACTACCTACGTACTGTGTGCCTGTGATAAAATATGACTATGATAGAAGTGAAAGTCGCCCATACAAGATGTACTTGAGTAAAAGGCTAAAAGTATCAGATATTGAATTAACTTAAATCAAAAGTACAAGTAAAGGTAAATCATACATATATGTATTTATAGCCCATACTGTATATCTGATATTCAGCATTTTTCTGATAATTGGAATCACTGTTCTTGTTTTAATCTGATTTCAGATTAATTTAATTAATTTGAATAAGTGGCTCTCATGCAGCATACAAGTCAGCAGTAATGAAAGAAAGTTATCGAATAAATGTAGTGGGGTGGAAGTATAAAGTAGCAGAAAATTTAAATACTATCTTTAAATACTTAAGTAAAGTACAAATGCCTCAAAATTGTACTTCAGTACTTTAAGGAGGGAAAAAAGTATCCAACGACCGCTTTGAGCATTCACCTTTATCCCACTTGTTTGTTTTGCTTAACCCTCTAATCTTAAAACCTGTTAATAAGACAAATGGAGGTTTTTAAGAGATGGGTATATCTATCCATAGCCCATATGCTGTAGATTACTTCTACATACTGTGAGCATTCTACTGCCCTACTTTTGTATGCACTGTAGGCTACATGCAGAGTAACTATTTGCAGAAGAGGGTCTTAGGAAGATAGAGATACTAGTTCTCCATTGCTTATTTTTCTTCATCTTCATGGAAAAGAAGGAAGAATCTTTATTTAATCACATCTCATACAATGTAGTGAAACTGGTACTCTCCATTTAACCCAGCCTGAGGCAGCAGTGGGCAGTGTGTACGCACCCAGGGACCAACTCCAGATCTTAGCCACTGCCTAATCTGCCCTAATGTGCCTGATGTGCATGTTTTGACCAACCGGAGTACCCGGAGGGAACCCACGTAAGCATGGGGAGAACATGCAAGCTCTGCACAGAAAGGTCCATTAGGAAGAAGGAGATATCCAGCAACTATAGTTAAAGGATGCACATAAACTCATGGTACACAGTGGCTGATGATTTTATCCAAGTATTCTTTCATGTTAAATTGCTATATAGTTAGGAGTGTTCAGGTGTGTACTTTATGATAGTGGACCATTTGTCTTAAAATCATTGTGTGAATTTCCAACCAGCTAATCATATCACATTTACGAGGTCATGTTTAAGTGTGTTTGAACAGAAAGACTGAATGTAAAAAGCTTTTGTTTAAAACTCAGCCGCCCAACATTATCTCATGATTACTCGACTTTTACTCCAACCATGGAAATTTCAATAAATGTCACTCATAAAGCATAAATCCCTTTAAGTGTTTTATCTTATAGGTACTTGACTAGACAAATATACCGCACTTGTGACAGCGAGACTTCAAACTCTTAATATTCAGACAAATGTATCTATAAATGTCAGCCGACTGAGAGCAAACTGTACTGTTTTTCCCTCTTTGCGCTTCTGGCTCTGCTCATTACTTCTACCCACCAGGTTGCTCCTTGAAAGTGCTCTATTTGGTTTTATAGGAAAATCAGTGTACCAACATCACAATAGGTGAAAACAAGTAAGACACTTTTTATCTCTCTGTTGCAGGTGTTCATTGTGGAGTTGATGACCCAAATCTAAGTCCCCATCGTTCAGAGGCATTGTGGTGCTTTTTCGCCCGTGTGTGTGTTTGTCAGGTGAACACAGCGCTTTAAAACTGAGGGGGGGAAAAAATAACATTTTACACAGAGAGAAAAAAACTTTTTTTTGGGGGGGGACATGCGTATGTGGCTACCGACAATCCGTGCTTGCATGCGTGAATGTGTCAGTGTACCATAACAAACCACGCCACAAACCTGTGTGTGTGCAGACATCTGTGGTGTGTAGAAACCTCACTGCATGTTTTTGTTCTTTCTTATGCAACTGTGTGACTTTGACCACACACACACACACACACACACACACACACACACACACGTACACACACAGTATCGGGGAACTACTTATTCAGTGATAAAAGGCAAGCCAGAGGGAACCCAGTAATTGAACTCCAGTGAGCGAAGCTTGGAAGCACCGTGCCGTATCCAGCGTAATAAGAAAAAAGTTATTATTCACCTCAAAGACACACACATACAAATACACACACACACACACACACACACACACTCACATAGACTGGAATGCATACAAAAAGACACAAGAACAACAACATACCATTCACACAACAAAACTCACGGGCCCGCAGTCTGTAAGTTAATACTTTCCCACTGAGCCAAGTTTGAAGGATGATGAAGATCAGAGTATGGAGCTGTTGCATAAGCAAATAAACTTTGAAATTATTGACTTTCACAGGCTCTACCTCCTGCTGTTCCACTGAATAAATCACTGCTGTCTCTCACTTTCTTTGGAGGTATTCGTACATTCGCAGGAAGGAATCCACAATGTGTTCAGCTATCTGTTGGGCTGCAGTACTGCAGTGCACACACACACTCTCACACACACACAAAGTAAAACAGTATATAAGGGCTTGCTCAGGCTCAGCATGTATAGAATGTAAAGAGATTTAAAACCAAAACGTAACGTAATTATTGATTTCTGTTTATACAGATGGAGCACTTGTCTGTTACTTCTCTCCTGAAGGTCAGGATGCTGCCTTCAAATCCCCCTGCAAATATCTGTACTGATGTATGAGCACACTTGAATGGCGCAACAACTTCCATAAAAACATTTTTTGGACTCCAAGCCAAGGGTTTTTGAGCTGTGACATTCTTATACTATAAAGAAATGACTTGGACTTTGTGTATGCTTCATTGTTAGTTATTACTTGGTTTTTCAAATGTACTTTCAGGCACCTAACAACTACTCTCGATGCTGCCCATTGATATTTCCTTAGTCACCCCTCAAGAAAGAAAAATCTATTTCAGTTCCATTCTGCAACATCTCATCTCTTCAATTTACAGTGGATGCGAAAAATATGTCTTTGTAGCAATTTAAGCAAGACTTCAGAAACGTCAAGAGAGGAAAATGGACAAAGAGAAGAGTGAGTGAAGGAGGAGGAAGAAGGGAAGAAGTTTGTTTTTTAATCTACAGCCTCTCAGCTCTCCAGCCTTCCCATGAGACCCAGTAGCAACTGTGACCAAGCGCCCAACACACGATTGCGCACACAGACACATGCACTTTAACACACACTGACATGTAACATGCCAATCGGGCAGAAATATAATCTTCTTCCCAAAATGCAATCATCCATAGGTCTATTTAATCCCAGTCCGACCCCACACACCGATACATAACAACCTCAGCTGTGATTATCTGCAGACTTATCGACCCTCTGATACAGAAACCTCCAAGATCTATTCCCCAAGATTGGTTCTCTCTCTCTCTCTCTCTCTCTCTCTCTCTCTCTCTCTCTCTCTCTCTCTCTCTCTCTCTCTCTCTCTCTCTCTCTCTCTCTCTCTCTCTCTCTCTCTCTCTCTCTGTGTGTGTGTGCGTGTGTGTGTGTGCTCAGCAAAATAATAAAAGCGAGGCAGGTATCTGTCCACACTCCCTGCTGTGTATGTTGACTTTCATCATGGAAGGCATCACAAACCTTCATCAGTGCACTGTGTGCTGTCCTTATGAATCAAAGCATACTGCATAAAAGGTCAACAAGTACAACAAGTACAGGCCCCCACCCCCCACCACAACCACCACCACCACCACCACCAACCCCATCTCTCTCTCTCTCTCTCTCGATCCATTGTTAGTCATGTGTCATGAGTCTGTTGGTTGCAGGACATGTATAGTGTTCATGGTGATTTATCAACATGGACTGTTTAACGGCTTTCAAATCACATTACATACCTGAACTCGCTCTCTTTCTCTCTCACACACACATGCACACATCCATGAACACACACAAATTCACACACATAATCAGGCAAACACCTATTCATGCAGGTCAGGGGGGATACAGATGGCGTGGTCAAATATCAGTAGAAAACAAAGACTCTAATTAATTGTGGGTGTGTGTGTGTTTAAGTTTGTGTGTGTGTGTGTGTGTGTGTGTATGAGAGAATATCACTGAGTGAAGGCACTCTTGATTAGGATTCAAAGGGTAACAGGTTCTCAATCAATATGCAGTGGGACACTTGATATGGAGGGAGCTGGAAGTGTGACATCACTTGCTGCTTAAATGTCAGCAAAAGCAGCATCAAACAATCTAATTATCAGCTGTGATAATGGTGTTGTGAGGCTCCTCATAAGCTTAAGGGCAGAACCAACAATGGTGTGAATGTGCTGATGCAGAATGTGTTCAAACAGTCATCTCAAGTTCCAATTATATTAAAGACTTGTTCCCCATCCGCCTCATCTGATAACCAAGACAACAAGAACGTGACAGATATTCTATGGCCTGGAGCTCCTTCCTGTCATATCAAGGACATTAGTGGAAATTGGCTTACCACTGAGTAATAATTAAGCTGATATTAGATTGCAATTTGAAATCAATTCTTTATCATTTTCAGTGTTATTTAGAAGATGCAAGGTATATTTAACATGTCTTGAAATACAATATAAGACACTGTGTTTTAACGGGCAGCCAGTCAACTTTGAACAGGACCGGGATTATTTTCTGGATGTTGGATTTCCAGTGGCTAATGTTACCAAGGCTGGGTACAGCATGCAAACAATACAACTTTGTTTCCAAGGTGAATGTGTAGTTTTGCTCTTCTGGCAGGGACTAGCTTCCGAACCAATCGCCATCACCCACCTCCAGTCACTGCTCTGTGCACAAGGTTTTATCTTGACATCAAAAGTGTATTACTCGTTCTGAAGTCATTGTTAGGAACCCCAAGTTGAGCTGTTGAAAAAAAGTGATACAAAATAAAAGTAATAAAAAATGTAAGTAACTGCTATTGGCTCTGGAATGTCTACAAAATGCTTACAAAACATATTTCTGCATATGTTTCACCTTACAAATTCATGAATACCTTTTCAGCGGGTGTATCAAATGTACTCTATTCATAACACCATTAGCAACCTAAAGTCTGAGCATGTACTGCACAAAGTTTTCTGGTACAGGTTTCCAGGTGTTTCATTAATATTAATTATGCATTTATATATGTGGAAGTATATATATATATATATATATATATATATATATATATATATATATATATATATATATATATATATATATATATAGATATAGAGAGATAGAGAGGCAGTGATGCACACTGAGATTGGATGAGCACATTGGATGTTTTAAATGGAACACCTGGAATAATATTTCCCATAAGGTTGTTAATATGCCTTCTGTTATTCAAGGGTCAAATGTCAGAGTTTAGGGGTAAGGGGTTGATGTCCTTGAACATGAATCACGTAGAAACAATCTCCCTAATCACTGGGCCCCCCAATGTCTTGTAGCAGAACAGGGAAATCAAATCCCATTTAACACCAAAGATCAAAATTAATTCTACTCAGATTTAATTAAAAGTGCTTAAAATTATATTTTCCTCAATTTCAGCCTTATCCATCAACCCTTTGTGTTCGCTGGCCCTCTTGGGTGATCCCACAGGGTTTTTTCCCCTTTCTATTTTTCTGTGACATTTCAGAGCAATTAAAAATTTGGCTTTCCTCAGAATTTTACGACTTACCACATTGTCACTGCTGTGAGTCAGAAAAGTTGAGTATGGCTGTGAATAATGCGAGCGTGAACACTGTGGTGCTCGATTTAAAAGTGGAAAGTCATCTAAGCTGGAGTGAAATGACTGCATATACCTGAATAGATGTGAGTGGGGACTAAGACTGACTTGTTATTGACTACGAGTTAAAGCTTGAAATTACAAATGTATAGATCTGGAATTCTCGCCATCAGTGACAACACCAGAGAAAGGCTTCACAAGTTACAGTGTCCATAGCCAAATCAATAGAAGAGAGCTCAATGCTGACAGCACAAAATGACAGAGACATTAAGAAGGCCAGGCATAAAAATGGATGAGCTGAAAATGAAATCAATGTTTAGATTTTTGGATGGGTGGCTGGATGATTGGAAGGATTTGCAAGCTGAGAGACAAACTGACTGAAAGATTGAACAGGACATCGCTGATGTGGGAAACATAAAACGATTGAGCTATTTGTAGAAACAGGGATTTGGAAGTATTTGTTGTGCTTGGATACTTATGGATATATAGAGGATATGTTCTGGATAAAGCTGTGATATCACCCAGGAGATGATGGTGTCAAATAGAGATGAATTAAATGATGGAAATATTACAGCCACACACATTAGTTTATCCTGTTGCTAAACCAAAATCTGTGTTCTGCTAACTGACATCTTGATTCCAGAGGATATAATGTGATATGTTTAACTAGTCATGACCTTTTTATGTGATGTGTATGCCTATGAATAGTGTCGTGTATCTGTATAATTCACCTTTCATGAACCTGGCATTTGGCAAAAAATACAAAATTGTATATATACACCGATCAGCCACAACATTCAAACCAATGACAGGTGACGTGAATAACATTGATCATCTCATCACAATGTGATGTTCTGCTGGGAAACCTTGGGTGCTGTCATTCATGTGAATGCCATTTGACACACATCCAAACACTGTTGTGGACCAACTACAACCCCACATCACAACAACACTACCCGATGGCAGTGGGCCCCCAGTAGGACAATGTGCCCTGACACACTGCAAACACTGCTCAGGAACAGCTGGAGGAACACAATAAAGGGCCAAAGGTGTTGACCGGGCCTCCAAATTCCCCAGATCCCAATCTGATCGAGCATCTGTAAGACATGCTGAGCAGGTCTGATCTATGGAGGCCCCACCCCCTAACATACAGGACCCAGAGGATCCACTATAAAACGCCCTGGTGCCAGACACCACAGGACACCCTCAGAGGTCTTAAGTCCATGACTTGACAGGTCAGAGCTGTTTTGACTGCACAAGGGGAACCTTCACAATATTAGGCAGGTGGTCATAATGTTATGCCTTATTGCTGTATGTAAATTGTATCATCTTGTATCATATTATATTGTATCATATCGTATCATCTCATCTTGTATTGTATTATATCATACTGTATCTTATTGTACTGTATCATACCATATCCTATTGTATCGTGTCATATTGTCCTGTATAATACTGTATTGTATCCTATCATATTACACTGTAGCATATCTTACTACACCATATCGTATCTTCTCTTATCATATTGTAAAGTAATGTAATGTATCATATCATTCCATATCGTTCCATATGATACTGTATCGTATGGTATCGCATCTGGCCTCCCAAAATGTCATCCTATAGAGTCGAATGATATAGAATAAGTGCTCCATCACAATTACAAGACAGAGTAATTAATCACATTGAGGCAAAAACCATGTACAAATCCAGTATTGCCAAAAACCAACTCAGTACCCCGAAGAACTTCATTCGGGGTACAGTCTGGCCGTCTGTCTTGCACTTCCCCAAGTTCTCTCATCTTGTCAACTTTGTTTGACTTTCCCCAAAAGCTGCCACATGCTGATAGTGCAAAAAGCACAGGCTTAATTCTTCTTTTCCTTTGTTCTTTACCTCCTCCACTTCCAGGCACTCATCCCCAGTGAAAGAAGTCTTAAGTAGACATCTGAGTACAAAGACTGTGGTTTCCACAATGTAGCTCTGAGGTGGGACTCGCCATGCAACATGGAGTAGGTTATACTCATATGAAAAAGGAGCAATACTTATATGAAAAAGGAGCAGTAATAGTCAACACAATTTGGATGAGTACAGCACAGATTACAAAGATGAAGACAAATTCCTGAAATTGTGCTCATGCTATACACAAAAGGCTCTGTCTGCCTGTCCAGAACAATCCACTCTACCATCATCCTTTGATCTCTCCTCATCTCTGCGAGCTGAGTCAGAGAGGGTACATGAATCTGTAACCACAGTGTAAACAGAACGAAGACAGTGTGTCAGCTGAGGTCATATCCTATCTAAATGGTAAATGCCTGCATTTATATATCTATATGTAGCTTTTGCCCGACGCCCTTAGTGATGAATAGGAATGCCTCACATTCATCCATTCACACCTACCGTGCAATGGGATCACTCGGACCAATTTGGGGTTTAGTGTCTTGCCCGAAGTCACTTCAATAGAAGGAGGGCTTCGAACCTCCTGACCACAGCCAAGTCAAGCAGTTAAAGAAGTTAAAAAAGAAAAAAGAATTGTGCAGCTTTAGCAAAGGAAAGCTTTAGTTGCCATCCATCAGCAAGTAGAAATGACTGGTGCTGTCAGCACTGAGAAAGTGCAGAAAAAAGATAGTCCATATGGTCAGTTTCAAAAAGCAGTGCTCCAAGCAAAATAAAATGGACTGTAAAGTCACCTTCGAAAAGTACTTCTAAAAGAAGTCAAGTGCATAATGTGAAAAGTACTGTGTGTGTGTGTGCGTATCTTGACATCTCTTGCTGTGTCAGGGGCCTCTGCTCTGATCCCTCTCCTCCTCCTTCGAGGGAGTGAGGGATGGATCATTCCTTCTTCAAAGTCCCTCTTTCATCTCTACCCCATCACACCATTCTCTGGGGGGAGGGCGAGGGGGAGCGGCCAACAGACAGGACTGGCTTTTTTATACATCCATCTCCTCCCTTGTTCCTCTCCTCCTCCTCATTCCCCTTTCCTCTGCATGTTTCCGGGGCACTGTTGGCCCTCTTTGACCTAAAACT
The DNA here is from genome assembly GCA_039737535.1 of Lagodon rhomboides. NCBI lineage: Eukaryota > Metazoa > Chordata > Actinopteri > Spariformes > Sparidae > Lagodon > Lagodon rhomboides. The sequence goes on from CM077786.1 coordinate 15,149,066, forward strand.
TTTAAAAAAAATTTTACTCTAGTTTTCTGTGTTCTTCCGACACTTTATACATTTACATTAACTGTGTTCTCCTGTCATTACTTCTCTGGTGCTTTTTCTTTAATTTCCCTCTCATTTCATTTAATAGTCTTGTATAGAATAGACGCAGCCCTGTGCTTCAGGGACAAAAGGTACAATGTATTTTACTTATGCGCTGTATCATTTTCAACGTGACTGGTCACCATAATTACTTTCATTATCCTCAGCAGCCATTTAGCATTCTTCCAGGAACGCATTGCTTTTCATTATTTATCACCTTCGACAGTATTTTAAGCAACAGCACCTATTTCGTTCATCTTGTTGTGGACTAGCAAACAATTTTACATTTAAAAGACATCAATTAGCCGTCTATACTGTATGTACAGTAGACCTACTGTCAAACACAGATACATTTGGGCTGTCAATGAAAGTTGTAGTAGATGTCTAACCATAGCCCAGTTATAGTCAATCTATGGGCTGCTGAATGACTTTATATATGTATCTAATAGACACGAAAATGTCTCTATATTGTATATCTTACAATAATCTATTTTGAGTGTTATTTCACATCTATTCTAATTCTAACCATATATATAAACATATGCAGCGTTAAGCCTCAGTTTCATTTTTTCGGCTCATTCACCTCGCTCCACAAGATGCAGTTTGGAGTAGTCAAAGCTGTAACGCCAAAGTGCATGTGTTTTAAATCATAAATGTATAGAACTGCTCCCATTACGATGTCATGGAGGTTTCTTGTTGGTGACACACAGCCTCTATAGTTTTATCATTGTTCATTTTTCCTCCTACAGTTTAAGAATCATCAAAATGATTACACAGATTTGTGTTTCATGACGTGTTGATGTTGTAACCGCACACATAGACCAAATCAAACAAATGAAACTAATCACTTTGGAATCGCCGTCGACCCTGCTTTCATGATGGAATGTCATACATCTCCCAGGCTAAGCTAAATCTAACCAATTTTAAAATAATTTTGTCTGGAAGTGGGTTACGCACTAGCCAGACTAAATGTGGGCTATACCTGGCCAAGATGTTGTAATGACGTCTAATACTTGCTGGGGGGGGTATCTTGTTGACTGACCTATGATGTTGACATCAGCACCTATACTATATGATTTCATGAATTCCTGTTAAATTACAAGTATTTCACTCCACTTTTGTCTCAGGCCAAAAGAGAGGTTGCAGGCACCTTGTTCTAAAATGGCCCAGTTTGGACTACAAAGTGTGGGTGGCAGGCTATTTTCTAGTGTCTCCTCACTTCGCAATTGAGCTATATGCTTTCAGACGCTCACTAACCCCCGCCACACGCTCCTCCCTCCCTCACTTTCCTGCCTCTCCATCCCTGGGGGCAGACTAAATTTACTGCTTTTGGTTCCCAGGAGTTTGTGAAACACTGTTCCAACAGACTAACACAACCTCGGGGATGGTTAACACTCAACTCTGGGATTTACATCCTGCATGATCACTTTGCCGCTTTATTCCACACAGACACAGACACAGACACACACACACACACACACACATGGCTGTGTGATGGTGCCAGTCTCATTGCTTTCCAAAGGGATTTGACTGGGATTAGTGTATAAAGCCAGAATCCACTTGATAATGGTGTATGCTTGTTTATGGGTCTAGTCTTCTTAGTGTGTGTGTGTGTGTGTGTGTGTGTGTGTGTGCGCGTGTCAGAGAGTGTGTGCACCTTTGTGTCCCTTTTTATTTTGGCCACTGGTCAAAGAGGGCACTTCATTATCTGCAAGCTGCCTTTCATCCCGCGGCAATCTCATTTAAATCTCTCTTTGACTCTCTCTGCTCCAATATATTGATGTTTCTTCTTTCTTAGACTAACTAACTGTAGCATTTTCTCTCTATATGGTTCTCATTCAAACCCAGTCCTGGTTTCCCCCTTGGTCTCTCCACTGTAGGCTGAACACACAGAAGACTATTAGATTCAAAAGGGTGAGACATGCAAGAAGTTACTGCTCTTTCTTTGAAATAATTAAACAGTAAGTCACATATTAAGTCAAATGTTTTCTAAGAAATTTCAGCTCAGTCAAAGTTGAATCAGAGTTAATACGCTTCTCCATAACTTACATTACTCGGAGCACTTGGAACACTTTTCGACAAATCACCTCCAACATCAAACTAATTAAAGGCAGTAAAAGTTGAGCTATTGAGGAATCTTAATTTTCTACATTTTAAAACCTTAACTGAAAAATTCACCCTCTCCAGCAATCCTCTAGCGGAATCTATTCAGAAAGAACTATAAACTGTCAACGTTAATGTAGCATGAGCGGAGTTTTTTGCTGGAGAGCCATTTGTCAGAGAGAGAAATAATGTCATTTTCAGAGTTATATCTCAATGGGTGGAACCATAGAAGACACATTTGTGTCTGCCTAACTCACTTACATACTGGAAAAAAATACACTTGTAAAAGAGAGTTGCTGATATTGTAGATATTCACATTCCTGCTACTAACCACACAGAAATAGACTCTGGGCTTTGGCCATGCACATTATCTTGGTTGTCCGTTTAACCTGGGTGGACCTCTAGAAAAAACTGACTGACCAGTGACTGACTGCCATTGATAGGATTTTAATTAGTTCAAAGGAGCTATTGGATGTGTGGCAGCCTCTCCATCTTCAACTACAGAGTATTTGTGCTGGAGGTTACTCGGGAGCAGATGAAAGCTGTAAAACAAACAGACTAGACTTTTCATACTCCTCATCGCATATTCTGGTGGCACCTTCGAGCGTCGCTCGGTGGCTTCCAACAATGACAGACTGGTTGCACAGGTCTTAAGTATATAAAGTGAACAGTGAATGTGAAAACCACTACTCGCAAGCAATTGCATCTCACTAATGGCCTCCCTCTGCAGTAGTTCATTAGCGAGCTGCACTGATGCTCACTCGTTTGCCAAATATACACACATAAAGCTTTTATTACTTGAGTCCCTTGCCTAAAAAAATGTCTTGCACGGGGGGATTAGGTTAACTCTTTCCCCAAAGATTTGTTGGTTTAGATGCTATGAAGTGTTTGACAGACTCAATTACTTGCTGTTTAAGTTCCAGTATCTAGTTACAAGGGAAGCCTGTGGTAGGCACGGCCTTTTATTGTTAATACTGTATGCTAAGACACAACTGTGTTAATAAACATGTCTTCTCAGTTTACACACTTATCCTCTAAACCTCCCAGGATAAATGGCAGGATGAGGTGTTTGTTTTTTACATGGCTGTGTTATTTGCTTTGTTTCAGACATTCAGACGCAGCCAAATAAGCACAACAGCGCAATAATGACAAACCTGTATGTCGCAGAACTGGATACAAGAGTCAGTGCTCTCTGTGAAAGTAAAATGAAACGTAATTCTGCAAGTGCAACAGACGGAATACAAGAGAAATAAAGACAGAATACAAGGTGATTTAAAAGCCTTCAACTAGCTATGATTGAAATTGCTGGTAAAGGCTGTGCACAGTGTCACAAACCCCATGTAACCACAATAATCATAAGAGCGCATTAAATGATCTGTTAGTCTCTTCATTAACAGAACAAGTCACAGCATGCTCTTTTTTTTTTCTTTGGCAGCAAATTAGCCACTAAAATCGAGCCATCAATATACAGATTTTCCTTCCAATTCACCAAAACAAGGCTGCATATAAAAAACATTTTCATTATTGATTTATCTGCTAATTATTTTCACAATCATTTATTTACTCTAATCATTTATTTACTCTAAATTAAAAAAGAAATGAGAAAAATACCATTTACATATCATAAATATCATCAATGACAAAGAAAAGCAGCAAATCCTTACATCTGAGAAAGAGGAATTTCCAAGCATGAGGGCAGAACTTCAAAATAAAACAGGAAATAAGAGAAACACAATAAGGAATATTGGCAGTTTTGCTTAAAAAACTGGTCAAATGATTAAATGGTTATCAAAATAGTTGTCATTTAACATTCTTCCAGTTGACTACTCAAACAATCAGCAGCACGTTTGAATAAATTCGTTGCACTTTATTCTTTAGAGATTCTGCCTTGCCAACGTGCCTCGACATCAGTCAAAAAACATAAAGACTTGTTCACTGATGCCTTTCTTTGTGTGTTTGACAGATGATATTGTCTCACACATAAAGCCAAATCTCATTGTCAATTGTCAAAACACACACACACACACACTGTTGATGCTAAAGTCAACCAGATATTGTGTATTCTAACCAAGCTGTCACTTTCCGAGATTCCAGGTTTCTGCAGGACGTCACTGAAATGCAAATCTCATTCATTCCTCGGAGCACCTTGCAATGGAGAAAGGCTGCCTTTTATGAAACCTGCCAATTTACCCTCACACTACCACAAGTTATTTTCATTTCCGCTATGATGTCTTGCCAAGGCACATAGTGTCTGTCTGCCTCTTTCATCGTCTAGGATTGTGCTTTCCACAGGTATGCCAAAGCCAAGGGCCGTGCTTTAAATTCATTATCAGCTGTCTTAAAGATGAGAAGCCAATCTGTCTGAGAGGTGTCTGGAAGGCTCCGTAACGCCGTCATGACAGAATGAGCTGTAGTGAAATGCCAACACACTCCCCAGAGTGCGCTCTGTTTGTGTGTGTGTGTGTGTGTGTGTGTGTGTGTGTGTGTGTGTTTGAGTACAAGACAAGAGACAGCTGTATGAATAAGAGGGCAAGTGCTTATTGTGTGACAGTGCCTGTGTGTGTGTAAGATGGGGTTTTAATGCCAATGTTATGGCTTTAGCAATGCCGAGGAAAGCAATATTTTGGCTGCCAATAAACAATAAAATTGAATAAAACGAGGTAGCTAAGCACTAGATTACAGCAATTGTACTTCCTGTTATATACACACACTCGTTAATATGCAGGCTGGAAATGAAAAAGGTTTCCCCATTATGCTTTGGGAAAGTGTTTGCATTTGGAAAACAACCAAACCATAATAAGTGATTTATTGGAAATTGGATGTTAGCCCTTTACCTCTCATAGGATGGAGGCTCTTCTCTCGCTACATGTAGTGAGTGTTTGTTACATTATAGAGTGGCTATAATGAGTAATTCCATATTATCAGTCTCATGACTGCTTGTATGCAAAAGGGTTGTTTTGTGATCTGGACTTCTAGTGTGGGGCTTTGGTTGTTTTGGTGCTGTTTTTTGTGTTTGTGTATTATCAGAGGTGCTGGCCGTGGTTTTCTTTGATAGCCAGAGCGGCTCCCTCGCACACACCTGCAGCGTATTTGTCAATCGGCACCTGCTCAAATACTCTTGTCTTCGCTCTACTCGCTGCCGGATGATTTCATCCTTGTGATGTGGCACATGGCCTGGCAGCTAAACGCATTTCCTAGTGTCGTCAAGCTTTTCGTTTTCTTTCGTTCAACTCAAGTAACTTTGTTTCTCTTCGGCCTCTCCAGTGGTCGCCACCTTGCCACCCAGCCTCCAGCACCTCTGCTGCCAGATGTCCTCTGTGTCTGCACCACCAGAGCCTCCACCAATGTCTGGAGCTATGGAAAAGTAAAGGGATAACAAGTGGCTGTATGTAGAGAGAGAATCACAGCCCCTTTCATTGAGGTTGGCGTTGGACGTGAGCGGCCTCCTTGATGTTCCTCTGGTCTTGCGCTGACTCCTTGATTTAATCAACTGAAACCCGTGATGTGCTTTGAACTTACGCTTGTGTGCTACTTTTCCATATTAATCTCAGCAGGAAATGGTATATTCAGTACGTTAGCATTATCAACCTTAGTAACTCCAAATGAATGCTAATGTTCAATAATGCAGAACATTGGATATTGCCCAAGCTCCTTTAATGCCAATGCTTTGTGTCATATTTTGCCCGTTGCTCTTTTTATTTTCACCCACTTTTTCACTTTAGGCACGTCGCCTCCTTCCTCTCCCTGCTCACAGCTCACCTCCGCTTACCCTCCTTCTCTCGTTTTAACCTTCCATCGCTCTGCATGCAGTCACTCATTAGTCCTTCAGCGGGGTAGCAACAAGAGAAAGAGGCTGAGGGAGGGAGGCAGAAGACAAAATGACAACTGGCTGACAAAATGACATTCGCCAGGGACAAAGGGAGAGAGAGATAGAGGAGGACTGAGATGAGTAGAGAATGACAGGCAGGGTGTAATAAGAGATTGACAGGGCACAGAGGGTGGAGAGGAACATTCGTTAAAACAGTGAGGGCTCGAGAGAAAGACGGAGAGAAACAGAGGCAGAGTCTTGTCACCTAAGTAGTGTTGTATTTTGCTGTGTGTGCAGGGATACAAACAGCATTATGACACAGTAACAGCGTCCTAACAAAGGCCCTGCACAGCATGATAGCTGTGTGTCTGCTTCATACTGTGTCTGCCTGTGTGCGTGCGCGTGTGTGCATTTCAGACTTGTTGTGTGATCCTGCTTCTCTCACTTACATGCCTATTCACTGAAAGGACAATTTTAGCATTTTATTGTACTTTCTTTTTTTTTTTTTTTTGGGAAGACACCAGCCTGCAGCGGTGCTTCTGTTCATGTGTGTGCATCACAGTGTGCATCCATTTTCTACAGTATATTTTGAGGGAGAAGGAGAGACTGTTACTATGGGAGGGATGAGGAATTATGAGCTGCTGTAGTCTGATTACTAAAATTAGAAGTGCTAATCCCGACACCTTTAAACCGTCACCCTGTTTTCCATTAGCCTATTTCTCTAAAATTTTAATTAAGTGAGTGTACATCAATGTGCCTGTAAAATGAGGAGGGTACGCTAAAATTAGAATCCAGAAGACTGTAATCAGATTAGACAAATTTATGATAATAAGATTAGTCAAGAAGACTAATCTTGCCAATAGAGCTGCAAAGAGGGAGGAGCTATTTTGGGTGCCCCTGGTTCCAGAAGTAAAAGCCCCATTCATTTTTCCCATAGACAATGTGACTCACAGTTCAAGCACTTGTACAGATTGGATCAGTATGAAACTCTGCCATTAAAAGTTGACCATTATGCTTTTTGTTTTTTCCCTTTCCCTCAGTGTTTTATAGGTTCTTGTGCTCGTAAAAGATCTTGAAAGTTAAAAAGTTAAAAAGTTTAACGTCCACACCAACAGACGCTCCTCTCTCCCTCAGAAAACACAGCTCCTGAAACGCTTCATCAGTAGTCCCGCCTTTAATTCTGTGACTTTGTGACATCAAACTATATCACCATGTCACACATTTGCATCATTTATGCTTAGCGGCTAATTTGGATGCGGAAGAGTTGATTTAGCACAGCTGCTCTGTTGTTTTTAGCAGAGTCGGGTCAGGCATGTTTGGGCTGACCAATCAGAGGAGACAGCCATTCTTTGTTGTTAAAAATATAAACAACTTAGTTAAAACATATCAAGACAGAATTCTAGGAAGAAAACAACAGATCATTGTGTTTTAACAGGCAATAGGCACATTTTCTGCTTCAACCTATCATTAATAAGTAAACTATTGTATTGATTGCACATTGTAATGAATATAGAATAATAAAACCATCAGCGTTTACACTGGCTCCCTTTAAACCTTGCTATCACTATATAGATTTGCCTGCAATGAGGCACATGGTCACCCAGGAAAAGAAAGGTTAACTAATCGATCAAGAGATCAATTTCTACTAGAGACTAAATGAATAAATAAACTCACGCTTTGTTCTGTGTCACTGTTATCTGCAACTCTGAGGAACACAGAAACAATCCAGTTGTCACTGCAACAGCGGAGCCAACAATAATACCACCTAGGAATGCTACAGTAGGGGGGGGAAGTTGACACTATCTAGTTTGACAGATCTAAAATTTTGTGGTCACTTGTCATTAAACACAGTGACTATGGTGCCCCATTTTGTTAACAACTGCGATGATGAAGAGCTATGAATGTTCTACTATTCAGATACCTGTGGCTGACATCATCTTTTCCATGGCCTGACAATTTGTCGGTGATCATGAAATAAACGATTTGATCGTAACATTATCTGGGAGAGACCTGTGTTTCTGTAATATAATAGTAATATTGAGGACATTGATGAAAGAAAATATTCAAATTGTCATACCGAAAAGAGAAAATCACTTTTCGAACGTCCAAGACATATTTCAGTTGATGTGTGTGAGCCTGACGAAGTAACAATCCTGTGAAACATGTGCTTATTACCTAAGCCTGTCTGGTCTCATCATGCTACAGGTAGCACAGGTCAACATTAGGTGCAAAAATACAATTATTTGATTGGGATTTGTCATTGGCAGATTATTACACACTCTCTTAACTAAACGTTTAAATGAGCTTTTCTGCAAGGCCAAAACCTGCAACTTTTATCATTTTATCTTTGATCAGTGGACTGGACACCACCTGCTGCCTGCTCACGCTGAGCATGGAGCCCCCAGGCGGGTTTTGTTCGGTAACCAGGAAGTGTTTTTTTGTGCAATTCTATGATGAAAAGAGACAAAGAAGAAAAAAGGAAAACATGGAGCCTCAGACGGGTGGGTGTGCAAATAATATGGTGTCAGTTCTGCAGTAAAATTTGGTTTTACGCCATCAGAAATCAGACAGTGGCCCTACTTAAACTGCAAGACAGCCGACTTTGCCAGAAATCCATCCTATTGTCCAAAAGCCTGATTGTTGATCATCCATGTAATTAATCAGGCATTGTGATCAAAAGACAGCTAATCTGACAAGAAACGTGTCACGATTATGAAATTGCAGGGGCTAAAATCGGGCTTAATCTTTTCTTTTGGCTTCACAGTCAAGCGTAAATCCACGTCTGACTCACTGTCCTTTATTTCTGCGTCTACTGCACCACACATGATATCCTGGGAGTGTTGTTATTTTTGAATTATGAATAAACACTTTATCCAGCTTGTACTTTATACCTAGCATAACAATGTGCTTTAATGAAGGCCACCTCTGTATTCAAACTGAGGCCCGTGTTTAACCTATACCCATTATATTATGATACTTAATTGCCTCGTAGGGAAATTCCTTCTACCTCATCCGCAAGGAGGTCAGAGGTCAGTTTCATTTCCAGAGCAGCACCTGCTGGCAGCGAGTCAATGTCATACTTAAGGACATTTAGGGAAGCTGGCCGGATGCTGCCACGGGGACTTGAAACTGTCTTCTGTGGTGAAGAGGCGATTCTTTCATAACTACACCGAGAGCCATTTCACTTAAGGTTTCATTTTAGGGACCTTTGATATGTGAATCAAAACAAATATCCTCCTCAGCCGCTGCTAATGAAGCACCACTGCGGCTGCACTTTCAGCTCTTCAGAGCAATCCTCTGTTCTGTTGCATATGCTATCTTGTATTTATCTTGTCCAACTGATATAAAAGCCCCAGTGCACTGAGCAATTACTATAATAATGAGGAGCTGTTTACAAATGTCTGGTTCACTCTATTGTTTAGGAATTTCAAGGTTACGTTTTTTATAAGGTAGCGATTGCCTCTCACACGCGCTCAAGGTTAGGAGGCATTTTTTTTCAAGTTAATAACCTGAATTTCCTTGAATTTCAACGAGCCTCCGCAGTCATGAGGACGGACAATCAGAGATAGAGCCCGATGGAATAATAAAGTTACTGATAACACATATTTAAATGCGACGGCGACACTAACTGAAGAGAACATCCACACATACACACCAGACTTCCGCGTCCTCTACGTTTACAAATGCAGGGTGTGTTAGGAGGGAGGGAGTGTACACCTCACTCTCTTTCACCCTAAGGTGGAGAGGACACACTTATTCATCCGTCCGCTTAGCTTCTCGTTCGCTAACATACACACAAACACACGCACACACACGGGGAGCCACACTTAAGGCTTAAAATGGAGCGAGAGGAGAGTCGAGAGAGACCCTGTAATGTCAGGTTTCTTTGCTGAGAAGATGAAAGAGGGAAGATCAAACAAGCGGTGGTACGTGATACAGGAAATGTCACCCCTCCCCAGACACACACGCACGCACACACACACACACACACAGTAAGAAAATGATGATGGTGAATGTGTGGATCCACTTGAGAGCAAACATGTGCGAGTGCCAGCATGTTTGTATGTGTGTGTATGCGTTCCAGTGTGTGTAGTTTACACACAGGGTATAATGCCATCCATGTTGTCTTTGGCGTAATTAATCGCCAGCAGCTCAGAGCCGAAAAACAGCACAGCATCAGCAGTCTCATCATTTTTTAATGTACATATCAACCACCAGTCTGCGCTGGGACTCAAAACAAGGTCACAACAATATTGAAATGAGTCCTTCATTATAAAGAACATCCATAATGAACGTGAACCACTGCGACCTTTAGAAATGTGACCCACTGTAATGCATAGTATAAATATAAACTGCCGTAGTATATTTTTAGGTTTGTTATGATCCTTTTTGGCCCACTTTGCCTTTCAAATCATGGATCGACACAGCAGAAGCCACTTCTGACGTCATGTGTCACTTGCACACCTACTCTTTCCTGCTACAGACGGGCTCAAGTGCCAGCAGTTTCATACAGATGTTGAGCAGGTGTATATGCAACTGTCGCAAGACACCGTGTATTTATGTAAGCAGTCTGCGGATGTAGCCACAGGCCAACAGGCCCTGTCCCTTGTGATTACAGCGGCTCATGTAACACTGACATTAGCCCTCAAATAATCCCTGTCTGTGTTGTGACCAAACACAATTTGTATTCCTTCTTGTGTTGCAGGTGCATTACCACCTACCTATTAGGCTGGAGTGCAGTTTCACCCATCATCAAATCACTCAAATGTTTGAATAATTCATAAACACATCATAAACACAAACTGCTCCCACCAGGGACAGAAGAAAAAATAATATTTAAGCTCTTTTAGTGTGAAATGCACATATATCGGGACAGAATTATCCTCATTTTTATGTTTTACCTTTGCTCATCGTCAGCTAAGAGTTGTCATCCCCTGCACATCAGTGGTGGTCTGATCCTGCTGCACTTTGCCTGAATGGCCATAGCATTCTCTTAGTTAATAACTAACAGCCTAATTTATGGCAACGTACCGAACTGGCAATCTCTGTCAGCCAAGGGATGTCATTGAACAATCACTAATTGGGATAAACAAATGAAAAATTCCCTTGTGAATTAGAAAACAGTTGCTGGGACACCTGGCATTTTGATTTGGCCCATGGAACCATAACTTGAGTAGGTAGCTTGGGGTAACCGAGACAGATTGCATTCAGATTTGTGTCGCCAAGACACATACAGTTTGCGAACATGTAAACCTAAGAGTCTCATCAGCATCTTATATACTGGATACTTTACGTGACAAGTGTAAATAGGGTCTATGCATGTTCCTGATGTCTCATTTTCTGTTTTTCACAACCACTTTATTAACAACGTGCAGCCCCCGTTGTTTGGCTATCACAACACAACCTTCCTTTTTAAATAAATGTAGCACACCTGTCTCATTTAGTGAATATAACCCGCCCATCCTGTTGCTGCATCATACCCAAAGGCTTTGTTAAGTGAATGTCACCCGCCTACTTTATTTGATGAGTGAATCACATCTGCTTTGTTTCTCAAATGTTACCCGCCTGCTTTGTTTGGCGAATGTCTGAATCTAGACGCGCCCGTCACCATGTAATGTCCACTGGGTAATCACAAGATCACACTCAGGAATCTGTGATGAATGGCCCGGGTTGGCAGTGGGGGCAGGAGGGGAGTCTGGGTGCTACATTTGAGTCCCCATAATCCCCTTTAATCTGACTCTGCACATCAACATAACTACTAAGGTAACACACAGACATCACTCAACAGAATGCAGGCACTCTCTCAAGGTCAGAGACACTCGCTGCTCAATATAGATCTTCTATTCGGTGTGTGTCAGTTCTGTGTGTGTGCCAATGGGTTGGTGTGTGCGTGCACAAATTGGATTGGCCTGACAGGACTCCATTTACAGGGTCAAGCAAACCCATTCAGCATATTCAATTTGTTTTCCCTGCTGACAGAGAGAGAAAGTGAGAGAGAGAGAGAGAGAGAGAGAGAGAGAGAGAGAGAGAGAGAGAGAGAGAGAGAGAGAGAGAGAGAGAGAGAAATATGGCAGTCAAGAGCTGGAGAGTCTTTATCTTTCATCTGGTATCGCTGTGGTGTGGCCAAGAATTGGTTCCAACAGAGTTTTCCAATTTGCCGCGAGACTTTTTCTTTGGAACTGCTTTCTACTGAAGAAATAGACCCTTTAAAAAACAGTGTCTTTGGTGGGTGATCCAGAGTAACAGGGACGCGTAAAAGAAACGTGATATTGTAAAGTTTAAAAAGTGAATTTAGAGTTTAAAAGTGAATTTAGAAATTTAACAACATTTGACACAAAATTAACTCCATTGACCTCCATTGTACTGGATTGAATTCAGAAAAATCTTACAGACAGAAATGTCAATGAGAACCAAAACTATGGTTACATAGGGATGCAGTCACAGCCTCCAGCTCTGCCACCATCCTTCATTCCTTTATATATCCTCTTTGTCTCCACCACCAGAGCCTCGGCCAACACCACGGCGAGTCTTCACTACCACCTGCCTGTGTTTAAAGAATAAATTCCCTTATTTTGTCCGTTCCAGTTGACAAACCTGATAAAGACCCCCTAGACTGCCTTTGCAGTTGAAAAAACTTCACAAAGTGCCCTCTAAGGTGCCCATCCAGTGGACAACAGGTGAAAAAATGCCCTTTCTGGCATTTTTTGATGATGACTTATTGATGACAAAGCAAAGTACAGGTCAACCTCCCTCTTTTCTTGGTGACATGTCCCTGGATCCAAAGACCACCTGTTTTTTAGTACCTGTATTTTTGAAGTACTGTTCTTAACCAATCTTCTGGCATTTGCTCTTTTTATAGTAATAAGCTAATAAGAAGTAAGTTAATAAAATTAAAAAAAGTCCTACGGATACAATTTGTCTGAGAGCAGAAGAGTAAGACATTACAAATGTGAAACTCAGCGGTACCCTTTCCCTGGCTGATGCTGATCCGTGTCATTTCAAAGTAGAGTCAGCAAAGTATGACAAATGAGCATTCAATGGCAGCGGAGTCACAGCAGTTTGAAAAGGTCGCGCTGTCTCTACTACCTCAAGTACAGGGATCCGCTCTGCTCGTCTCCTGCTTGTGAATTCTTTATGGTCTAGCATTTGAATACCAAAGCCCCAACCGTCTTTCATGACGTCTGCCCCAGACGAACAGACTTGCTGATTCGCTTGCTCTGAATTAACAAGGCCTGTTTGTTGTGTAGCCATGCAAAGCATTACATGCAAGCTGTGGATGCTGCTGGCTCATTTGTTCAAATCATCAGCAGGTTGTGATGACCTTTGATTCTGGAGCTACGCTGATCGTCAGAGTTAGACTGGCTCACCTAGAGCATGTGTTTGCACGTGGATGTGTGCGAGATAAGTTGCTGGTATTACTTACAGCTGATTACTCAGTGGGCTACAGTTTAGCTCACCAGCATCGGAGCACACACGCAGACACACAATCTCAGTCTTTTATTACAAGAGCATAAAGTGTCAACTGCTTCTGCTCTACATGCCTAATGTGTTGAAGAGCTGGGCACAGCACACACAGTTTGTTTGAGTATGGTAACGTTGAAACAACTCAAACATTTGCTATAAGTCGGGGAAAGATCTTTCTCATGATTATCTTTTGAGAGAGGCCGACGTTGACAGTTCTTATTCACGGTTTGTTTATTGATAATATTAAATATGACTGCATTCAGTTTCGGGCTACTTTCAGGTCCTGGTTTTGGGCATGCTGGCTCACTGTCATGGTTTACTGGGACGCCTGATGGGTCAGGGCCATCCTTGACAAAATCTGTTTTCAAATCTGTGATTTATCTGCTCTGACAAGTCAAGATCTGCCTGCAGGAGATGGGCACAAACCTCTGTTACAAATAAAATTGGATACTGTTCCATTTCTTCCAAAGTAGAATGGTATGATGCAGATTTGTTAAGATCACGAGAACCTTGACCTCCCTGATGCAGGTGTATTTATTGCACTGAGATGCACCACTGATAATCTACGTGGGTGAATACATACATACGTCTTACAACAAGAAGTTTGGTTATGAAACTGTCAAGTTATTAGTTATCTTCAATGTCTGTCACCGTGGCAGAATCTGATGTATCAGGACTGGATAAGCCATTAAATTCAAACAATTTTTCATGGCGGAGTGCTGAGGATGAATCGAATGTGCCTGAGGACAGAAAGCTGCTCTGTAGTCTGGTGGTACTACAGTAAAAACCATCATCATATCACAGTTAATGATCTTACATAGCCTCAAACAGATTCATTACCTCATTGCCATGCACCTTGCACACAGCTGAGTAAAAAAGAAAAAAAAACACTTTTGTCCACAGGGGGCGCCAGAATCAACAAAATGAAATTTCCTCATACCTGCTTTAAAGGGTGTGAAATAAAGGGATGTTGCGGAGTAGCACTGCATTTGTGAAAAAGTAGTGTAAAGCCTTTTGTGGCTCCAGAGGTAGCCGCATGTAATCTGATAAACTGCCTACAGTGATGTCACTCAGTGGCTAAGTTGCATTGTGGGTAATGTAGGCAAAAAGTTTTGAAAAGGAAGAAGACCGCGTGGAATAATAAAAAGGGGTATCTCTGCGTATTTTATAGGTTTAATTCATTCGGATAACTTGTAGATCTGTTTTAACTTATTAATAATTATTAATTATTATTAATATTAATTACACGGTTGTTTTCTATCTATCAGCGCCTCGAAAAACACATTCCATTTCCTTTGATTCAGTGTTGTAGAAAAACAAAACTGTATGTTCAGGGAAACAATAGCACAGATTTTTTTTTTATCACAGAAACGTTTCACAGTAGAGCAGAAAAAGCCTCAGAATAACATTGTGCCGCTGAAACACAAATCCAGTGTTGATGAAAACCTTTACAGGAGGCCGGGAAAATCCCAGCCTGTTTAGCAATTTGTTGTTTACTTCTGCTTTCGACTACATTCACATTATTACATTCCTTTTTCATTATGCCCCTGTAGGAGGCTGTAGAGCTGCATCTAATTAACTGTCATTTTTGATTACTTATTACAATCTCGCTCTTATTTTTGCTTTTTGTTGCCACCTTTTATTAGCTTTCATTTGTATTTATGCCTCTGAAGGAGCCCCGTGTTGACAAATACTCTGATGGGGCCAGAGTTAAAGTAAGGACAGAGCTGTAGTGTCATTACATCACAGCTGGCACCCACTCGTAACAGCCATCCATCACTTGACATTGTGAGAGAGAGTGTGTGTGTGTGTGGGGGGGGGGGGGTATTGCTGTGTTTTATTAATTCTTCAGGCTGGTGGCTAAAAGGATTGCAGTGGTTTGAAATAAAAAAAAAGAAACAACTGAGAAGTGGCTGTGTGATGAGGTAGATTTATTCCAATGTAAATAGGCAGGCTTGGCCCGATGGCAAGGACTTCTGGTAAAGGGGGGATGGAGAGGGGAGGAGGGAGAGGGAGGAGACGGAGAAGAAGAAGTAAGGAGGGGGATAGATGAGGGGAAGACGTGGAAGATGAAGACGAGAGAGGGAGAGAGATGTGGGGGCGACAAGGGGAGAGGGAGACAGAAGGGCTGACATTGAGAGAATGAAGAAATCGATGAGGGGAAGATGGGAAGGGGGGCGGTGCAAGGAAAAGTGAGAGAGGACGAGGGAGGGCACAGGTAGGGGGGAAGGGAAGGAAGGAGGCCGACATTGTGAGGCGAGCAGACGAAGCACTGGCAAGGGGGAGAGAAAACAAGAGGCACAAAGCTTTTAAATACTATGAGTTAGATGAATTTGGTCTGTAAAGAACGATAAACCATGTGAGAATGGAGGAGAAGAAGGAAAACAATTAAAGAAGGACTAAGCTGTAAAGCTTCAGCTGTCAAACATAATGAGCGGAAAAGAGGGCTGCAGCAAGGGGGGAGAGACGGAGAAGAAGGGAGGAAGAAGAGGATGGAGTAATGGCACTGAACTTAGGCTTTAGAGATACAGGAGATAAGGCAAAGACACAAGCAGTTGTAGAGGGAGAAGGGGTGGCAGGAAAAGGATGGTGTATACATGAAGAGGAGGAGAATGCAGGCAGGGAGGAGTCAACAGTGTCCAAACGAAGGAGGTGGAAGAAAGATGGAATCAAATAAATCAGATAAAACTGATAAACACACACCAGTTTACTTCTTACAGTGTGAAAACAGGTTTCATGTCCTCAGACACTAAATCCCAGTCTAGTAGAAAAGGGGATTATCATGATCATCATTAATAAGCAAAATGCCAGGAACCCTAAGCCTTCCTCTATCTAATAAATCCTCCCTGATCCACACAGGAGCATAATTAATACAGACGGCGGGGGGTAGGAGGTTAGCGCCGACCGAGCACGAGTTAATAAGGAGGGAGTGAAGGAGGTGTGAAAACCTCCTCACTCCAAAATCCTGTCTTTTCCATTTTTGGAAAATTGAAAGTTTACAAGACATTGAGTGAACATTCACATGAAAATTCATTAACTGCACATACTGGATATTCAACTTTCTGGATGTTTTTTTTTTTTTTTTTTTTTTTTTTTTCCTGAGGCTTAGTTTTAGGTGTCAGGAGAATTTCATCTCACATGAGGTCCGTGGAAATAGCGACTTGTCTCCAGCACAGCTGACTGGGATGAACTGGAGCGTGGAACGGGGCCATCTCCAAATGTTAATTGCACAAACAAAAAGTGGTGGAAAAAAAAAAAAAGAATAGCACAGCTTGCAAATTATTCCTCTTGGCAACGTCGATGGAAAAATAATTGTATTTTGTGTATGTGTGTGCATATGTTTGGAGGGTTGTGTATGCCCAAGTGCATGAGAATTAAAAAAAAAAAAAAAAAAGTAATTTGTGTTAACTGGTATTTGATGCCATTTAGAAGACCATGCTGTTAGTTTTGCATTCATAGCCTTTTGATTACAAATTGAATGTTCTGTACTTAAATCACTGCCAATCGTTACCATTTCCTGAAGCATTTACGTTTTATAATTGATTTCTAACTTCTATAAACCATTTTGTTGAAGTGTGGAGTGCTAATTTAGCTGTTGATAGAGGTAAAGTAATGTTAAGGTTTATATAATGTCCTTTGTCAAAGCTTCTTTGCTGTTTTGTGGGAAAGCAGTTGTAAGCAGGGACCGTTAAAGCTGCTGTCAGCGATGTCATCGCTTTAGCTAACTTCCTGTGCACTTTGCAGTTAGCCATCCCCTCCCTCTCGCTACGCCACCACACGAACACGCAGCAGTTATCATCAGATATAGCAGCAAACAAGACGATCCTGCTCTTTGTGCGCATACAAGCAGACAGGACCACCCGCCTCTTTATGGAGTTCTCTGTCCTGATTGGATAAAGTGGGCAGGGATACTCTTTTACTGTATGAGCGGTCGGAGGAGAGACTTGTTTTAATAAGAAAATAACACTTAAGGACTCTCCAACAGCCACAGTTTGAAGGATGTGGAATGGCACATTTCCTACCTAAGTAATGAATTCTGTATATTTGTTCTTTTCTTCTTTTCAAAGCACAGTTTGTGTGTTTTTAAATATTCATCCCTGCAAAGACCAGTAAATAAATCATTTTAGGTTTGTTCCTTTGAAAATTGAAAAAAATTGAAAAAAAACAAAAAACTTTGTTGACTTTACAAAAAGTTTTCCACACTCGCTTGATGTG
The DNA here is from genome assembly GCA_039737535.1 of Lagodon rhomboides. Lineage (NCBI taxonomy): Eukaryota > Metazoa > Chordata > Actinopteri > Spariformes > Sparidae > Lagodon > Lagodon rhomboides. The sequence goes on from CM077786.1 coordinate 15,166,734, forward strand.
GTTTCTGTCCTTTTTAAGAAGATGAATAATTAATTTGAACACTTCCTCCGAGTTAGCTCTGACTCAGCAGAAATGTGTCTGACATGACTGATCAGCTGTTGCTGCTCTGACAGGAGAAGAAGAAGAAGCTCTGTCCGCTGTCAGCCTCTTCCCAGATATTCCCATAAGACTTCTTGTTTCCCACATTCCCTCATAGATGGCCAAGATAGTATGCCAAAAACTTACTTTGTTTCTGGTTTGTAACTTCTTCTAATCTGTTTATTAGAGCCATGCATAATGTAGCCCATACCACCATTTTCTGAATAACTACATTTTTCATCACCCTAGTTTATTTGGTCCAAAACAGTTATGCACAGAACTAGCATTTTCTCTTTTGGCAACACTTTATAAGAGGCATCATTATTAAATGGTACATTTATCATTAATTGAACTTGTGTAATAGTTACTTCACTGTTAACAAATAAGAAAATGCTTTATAAATCATTTATTAAGCAATCGTAAATCATCAGTTGCAACTTTGTAATGGCCATCCAAATAATGTTTATAGATGAACTACTCAGTATTTATTAACCATTTACTGAGTATTATAAACATCAGTTGTTTAATGAACTATAAATGTAATATTTATCAATGATTACTATGAAGTTAAGGTAGTATTACTACCTTTATTTCTATTTTGCTATATTTCAAAAGTTTGCTTCGAAATCTCTTGACAGCTACCGCCATAGATGGTAAGATGACTTGATGAGCACTCCACATTAAGACTTGAAGCCCTTGAGTAAAAGCACTTCTGTGCTCTACAACTCCCTGCAGAGAGATTTAAAAAGGCCTCAAATAAATCTTCTTAGTGGTGTTGACCTTGACACATTCTTTAATGATGACAGCAACGCTTTTTGGCTGAAATCTCTCCCCCTGTAAGTTGAAAGCCCCACATCAGTCGAGAGTCAGATAAAAGATGCAACAGAGCATGGAGGTCAAGGTCAGCATCTTTATCGGAGCCGAACCGAGAGACACATGAAACACTAAGAAGTGCTCGCAGAGCTTGTGGATCGCCGCGAATAACGGTAGGAGGTCAAAGGCCAAAACGTCTTTAAACATTCCAGAATGCAGGATTTTGTAGTTCATCTTCACGCACGTTTTCACAAGTGCTGCAGGGGTTTGTACATCAGCCGGAAAAAAACATTTTCCTGCTTCCAGTTTTGTGTCTCCTCATGTAATTTGTATTACTCTTTGGACCAATAAGAGGCAAACACTCAGAAGTGTTGCTCTATGTTTGCTTAATAGTGGCTGTGAAGTTGGTAAAAAACCCAAATCTGAAATTCCTAAGTGCTTATAATGATACGCTGGCCTGTGCAATTCAATAATGTAGGAGTCAGAGCCAGTGTGCCCTGACAAAATGTCTGTTAAATTGAGATATTCTTAAGAAGGAGAATTAAAAGCACACTGGGAGAGTTAAAGAGATTTTTTTTTTTCGCTTAACCATGAGAGGTTTTTATCTCTAGGAAAGAATGAACGTTTGGGAGAGCTTGTAAGGCTAAAATTCGGTTGTGATCTACTGTGGTGGTCATGGCAATAGTCCCCAAACATGCATATATCTTGTAACTATTAGTACTGAACCACAGCCACTGGAGTCTGTCTTCATTCTAACAAGAAGTCGCTCTGGGGGTCACACAGGACTATTTGCTTCTTTTATCACTGATGGGAGTAGTCTTAATGTTTCATCACAATACCCCCGACACAATATCTAATATACCTTTGCCGACCCGCGTGCACAAACACACACACACGCACATGCACGCACTCGCACCTCTCCCGGCCCACCGGGCTCGCTGAGAGCCTTGATTAAAATTTCCTCCATGTTCTGCTTCAGTTGGTGGCATGGTGAATGATGTGTGTCCGCTCACAGATGGAGCTCTCTCTCACACAAACGCACACACACACACAAACGCACACACACGCACACACACACACACACACACCTGTCAGAAATCTTCAGGTGTGTCAAATTCTTCATCTGCATGAGAAAATGGGAAAACACCTCCAATAAATATGCCTTCCCCGTTGTTCACTGGACTGTAGAGCGAGACTATGGAAATCAGCTTTTCTCTTCACAGGCCAGGTAAACGGATAAAAGAAAGGTGACTTTTGTCTCTTGCATGTATGGATGAGGTCAGGAAGGCTTCACGGTGCGGGCTGGGGAGCCTGGCATGAAAAATATTTTTTCCATTCCTGCTGAAAGTCGCGCTGAATAAAAGCATCACCAGAATATATGCACGGTGTTTTTCACTGCATGCGCGCAATGGAAAAATATGTGACATTGATTAAACGAGGCATTTTGTTGCTGCTGCGGAGTCAAACCTCAGCATGTCACTGATAAAAATTACCCTCCTACAGTAAACATTACTGGGTGAATGTCATTACTCAACACAACAGACAGTTCCCCCGAGGGCTATCGATACTACTGTACATAATACAGCAGCGTCTCACCTATTTAGATCCTTAAAGGGTCATTTCAGCCATTTTTACACATTAAAGTGCTTTTACAGGTTTTGGGGAGTTCTAATGAATTTGTGAGAAGTAGCATCATGCTTTTGTCGCTCCAGAGGAAAAGCATGTAATCTGATAAATTGCCTCCAGTGATGTCATCCAGTGGGTATGTTGCATTTTGGGTAATGTAGGCACCAGGTTTTGAAAAGAATGAAGATTTCATGGAATGATAAAGGTGATTTCTCTCATTCTGCTGTATTGATTTAGTCCAACAGTGATTGGACAACCCATACATTACATTACCCACAATGCAACTTAGCCACTGAATGATATCACTGGAGGCAGTCTATCAGATTACATGCAGCTTCCTCTGGAGCCACAAAAGGCACATACTTCTTTTTTCACATCTGCAGTAGTACTCCCCAAAACCTGTTAACACACTTTAATGTGTGGATTTGGTGGGGCTACCCTTTACACAGATTTAATTCAACAAGAATGACCGAATAGAAACCCCAAAAACTGCCACACTACGTTGTCTGTGGTCAGACAGGAGAGGCTGCGCTGATGGACTGTGAAAATTACATCGGCAGGGAGGGGAAACTGCTGATTATGAGTTCATTAAATGAAAATTTAACTAGTCAAATGAAATAACTATTTGAGAGCCACCAATCTCACTTTTTACAATTAATTATTGGTGCCCTTCACTCGAGCCTTTGGTGGAGAACCGCTCTAAAGAAGTGGAATCAGCAGATCACACACCCTGAGCTGGATTTTAATAGAATTTATTGACAATGAAAAAAGAAGAAGAAGAAAAAAACCGACATGAATGATTGGCTGAGAGGGAAGACTGTGAGGTTACGGATGAGTCTCTCTCCCTCCGTCTCTCTATCCGTCTCTGTCTACGTCCCCATCGGGAATGTTTCATTTGGAATTAATGGCAGCCGCTTCACTGCCCGTGTTGCAATTGCGTTATACGACGTTAGGTGGGATTCATTCATTTTTTCTCAGCGCACAGCCACGCAGTGCAACATTTAAGTCTGAAGAATACTGGAAATGCACTAACAGTATATGATTAACACACTCAAGTGAGACCGTAATATCCTCAACAGCTAGGAGATAAGGCAGATAATATTCACCGCAACAGATTCAATACAACTCATAACGTGCAGGAGAAGAAACCGCAGTCATTAGATAACATTTCTATTAATGGATTTCCTCTACTAAGCCTTCTTCTTCCTCTGCTGCTGTCTGTTGTTACGAAGGGCCCCATCCAACCTATCCCTCTGTCCCTTCACTCTGCTTTTTGTCTCTAGGATTATTACTATTCAAGTCACACCCAGTGGCTTCTGCATGCCTCTGATCTTCTTCTTTCTACTTAATATCTTTTTTCTCTATCGCTTTCTCTCGCCTTTTGTTCCTCCAAGTCACAGTTTTAACGCGATCGCCCATCCTTCCATCAGTGTTTGACCTTTAATAGTCTTGGTACAGTCACATCCGTTTTTCAGCGTGCAGGTAGTTTTCATGAAACTTACATTTAAAAATGGACTGACTTTGTTCAACAAGACAGCAAATATTTTTAAAAACATACAGTATGTTCAGTTGTTTCATGTTTAATGACCCGTTTACTCACAAAATAGCTTCCAGGGAGAGAAAACAAGAGATGAGCATGTAGATTATGAAACGTAGCTTCAAGTGAATCACTAGTACACATTAAAAAAACACTGGGTTAAGAATTGACCCGGCGTCGGGTCTATAGAGCACTGAAGCAGGACTGGGTTGGCTTGACCCAGTGCAGTTGAAGTGTTTTAATCCAGTGTTGCTTATTATTTTGCATCACAGCTGGATTCCCAGATCAAAACCAACATCTGTTTGGTCATTTTCTACCCACTGGTACGAGGTAGAATTCAGCCACTATCATGTATGTGCAGGCCAATGATCTCGGGTTGAATTGGATGGTGCTGGATTGACAACCGAGAAGGCTTGCAAGCCAGTGACTGCAGTTCAAGACTGCGTCAACATTTGTACGCGTGAAACCACTGGATATTTTTAAAGAGACGTGGGACAAATTCCAGGTCTGTTCGTGGAGATGAAATGATATTTTGATGTTTGATACAGGAAGTTGTGACATGCAGAAATGTACTACTGCATGATTTATTCAGTGTGTAGAATGTTTTAACCTTTTAACTGCAGCATTTAGAAATGCCTGCTTATTATTATCAATTATTATATTTTACATTCTGTATTTTCTAAACCATCCATACCGTAAAAAAAAAAAAAAAAAAAGTCAGAAAAGTTAATCTGTGGAAACAGCTTAGAATGATCAATATTTACGGTTCTTGTTCGGTGGTGACCTCTAATGGTTGTTGCAATTATGACGGGAGCAAAAGGGGGAAGTCAGGTGATGCCGTATGAGGAGGGATTAAGGCCACATTTGGAGGAGGCTGAGGTGGATGGATGGGTCAAACAAAAACAGGACTTTCACCCAGCAGACGACTGTCACACCAAAAGTCCACTGTGAGTGAGTTATGATGTAACTTTTACTTTTAACCACAACCATGATGTCTTTTGTTAACCTAATCAAACTGTTACCATTCCACTCATATCCACAATGGTCATATATGTGTCATTTTGGGAGTCACAGGCAATCAACCTAATCAGTCGTTCAGGTTTGAGGAGATGAATGCATTTTCCATCCTTTCATCCAGTCTTTTTCCTTCCTTTTTTTCATTTCTGATTATGTGAGAAATCCTTCCAGACTTGCATTTCCTTACAATTTACTTCATCACATTTTCCTTCCATTTCATGGAATAGGGGCATACGTCTCTCACTGCAGGATATTTCCATGTTGCTCTCTTTCCTCATTTAGTCGTTGGAATCTACTGGGGAAATATGCGAAACTGGTAATACACTGCTGCAATAAACGCTGTTTCTATCCTTTCATTCCTCATTCCACCCATTCCGTTCTGTTACTCCGTCATCTTTCCGTCTCCTCCTCTCCTCTTCTGTCTGTTCATGTGGAGGTGGAGGTCAGGACCCTTTGTTCACATGGTTTATTTTTTGCTGGCGAGATAAAACTACAGTTTATTTCTGACCCTTTAAGTATGCGTGATGGTAACGTCCTGCAGCCCACGTATTGCACCGAACTTAGCGCACACAATTGTGCTTGATTTCCCTTCATTAATGCAAAAGTAAGACAAAGTACACACACACACACACACAGAAAAAATCCTCATTAGCGTTGATGAAGACGGATAGTCGACAGTAGGAGATAAGCGAGCTTGTGTTTGGACGATTTCCAGCTCAAAATCTCAACAGAGAAGTAAGTGGCACCCGCTCCACCCTTATTAAAAACTGTGTGGGTGCCCTTGAGCAAGACGCTTACCTCCCCCCAGCTGTTTAGGGGCCAACGAGCAGAGGACTGCTGTTGTGTTGGGTTGCTCCAAGGTGAGTGGGTGTTAGGTTGTATAAATTTGAAGCAGCGCTGCTTAAAAAACTCTGGCATACTAAGTTGCTCTCTTGGCCTCCCTTGAGTTTAGAAACACAAGCATCCACATTATAAAAACGACTGTATTACCATCTTCCAAACCAATACATGTTGACTAACTTGGTGTGAAAAATAAATACTATGCTGACAGTCTATGAGAAGCATATGCTCATGATGGATGCAAAATGTAAGAGGCGTCTGCCAGGTAGGATGACATGTGACCTTAATGAAGATGGAAGTTGACTGACTTCATTACTGTCATCGCGCCCCACTTTGTTACCCTCCAGTGAGCATTTAAGCACAAACACACACACACTGGTTTGAGATAAGTTTACCTTAACAGAGGCTGCCACTTATTGTTATCTCATGAAACACACACACACACACACACACATACACAAAGTGTGAGTCACGGATTACAGCCTTACTGAGGCGTATAAAAACACATCTCTCTCCTCCCACCCAGCTAGCTGGCATACTGTTACACATCACAAGAGCCCATGTCAAAACCACAGAAGGGCCTCGAGCTGCCTCACAGCGCGTGAATGTGTGTGTGTGTTCGCTGCTTGCTGATGCTTTAACTGTTTTTAACGGTGAGCACGACAACTATCAGTGCTCATCTCAGTGTGCACCCTGTGCTACCTGTGTGTGAGGCGGTAATTGCACTTGAACTGAATGCTCAGGTTGGACCACCCCGTCAGGAGCTCCAGCCACCAAACGTGAATAAAGTTCATGCGGATTGCATTTTTCTTGTTTTTGGCACGCTGTGGCTCAGGTGTTATTTTAGCATCACCCCGCTGAGAAACACTTCAGTGATAAATAGCTCTGAGAGTTTGTGTTTTAGTGTGTGTGTGTGTGTGTATGTGCGTGCGTGCGTGCGTGTGCATCATGCAGGTTCAAGAGGATCCAGATTCAAGCTCATGTTTTGGCAAGAATCCACCTAGATAAACTATCCTTGAGCAAAACACAGAGGCAGTTCCAGCTCCTGGGGGCTGCTCTGTGGTTGATCTTGACCTTTGACCTCCATGCAGAGGAGTGCAAGAGAAAACAGAATGTGCTTAATATATCACCTGTGGGCTATAATAAAGAATCTCGCTCATTGCATAATCTAAATGTTGAATGGCGTCAATGCCCAGTAGACCCTTAGGAAACGGTGAAAACCTCCGTAATCCCCCTCAGCAAATTAGACAGCAATAAAATCTACACACATGTTATTCTGTGTGCGAACAGGTGCTGCCATTTTAGAGGTGAAACTTTTTACTGCACCCGGTGTGCACATCAGTAAATTTGGGCAGCATCTGAGGGTTTTTATTTCATTTTTAATGGCCTCCTTTAAAATTCTTCAAGGGCACGTGTGGAACAGTTTAATAACCAGAGGGATGGAACACATGACACACACTTTTCAAAAAGACGTGACTCGGTTGTCCATAAAGTGAATGGCCACAAAATGGTCCAAGGTTATGAACGATGGCAACAGCCTGTTCCATTTTCGAGCTCCATTTGTGGAGATGACACAGAGTGTGTCTGAATCTGAGCAGGGGATTTGACATTTTTGAGAACAATTGCAGCCAGGGCGTTGCTGTTTATCCATTTTTTCCTATAGAAAGCATACATACATACAAAATGCCTGCACTACAAAGTTAACAGTGATATCATACTGCAGATCTGATCAAGCTGTGATGCTGTCAAAGGCTCTGAGGATAGTGGCCAAAATGAGGTCCGAGTTAAAAAAAACACCCGCGACAGCTTTTTTGAGATCATGGCAGTCAATGAGTCATGTAACTGACTTTCATTCAAAATATAACAGAATTTCATTTGATTGAAAGATTGTAAGCCAAAAGAAATGCTGCCAGGCGGAGAAATCTTTTTGATCGCTGCTCTCAAAAAGCCACACTCCTCTCTCAAAAGAGAAGTGTGTGAAGTGACCAAAAACCTAATAAAGGGATGCTCATTACCGGAGCTATTACCATGTTGAAAGCCCTGGAAAATGGCAATGGGCTGAATTTACTTCAGACGCTTCGAGATTGTAATTGGTATCAGAAAGAAGTCACTTTTAAAGGTGAGTATTTGTATTACTTATTTGTGTCACAAACACATTCAATATGTCTGCCCAGTTGTTAGGTTCAAAGTTTTCCTTTTGTTCAGGAGGTCACAATCAATGTGGTCTTCTATTTGAACCGGTGTGACAATCGATGGACTCCTTCCGTGACTGGCTTGAATGGGCCAGCTGACATCGATGCCCTTGTGGTAAATAAAAATAAAATAAACTGACAGGGATCCTAAATGAGGCCAGAATCCAATCATGGCTCATCCTACACGAGTCAACAAGTAGCGCCTGCAAATGAAGACTCGGTTTAATAGTTCAGAGACCTTTCAGCCCGCCCTGCTGAGAGTCTCGCTACCCGACAGCTTCCATGTTGTCAGTGATTAGCACTGGCCGTGTTTGTTGCCAGCTACGGTGGCTGGCTACTATGGAATCCAACAGAGAGAGACATCTGGAGCCGGGCCGTCAGGGCAACATAGCAGTACGGGTCAGGATTGCAGGGGTAATGGCCTTGATCGCAGGCGTCAGAAGGAGGAGTGTGTTTTGGCCAATGTGGCGATGCAACCCTTTTCTTTCACCACCACTGCCCACCCATAGATACCCAGCACCAGAACATAGGGGTCCATCATGTGGAGAATACTCATTAGTGTGTTCATCAAAACATCACTTGAGCTGAGTGAAGCTAATTGGTACTCAGGCCTTTAAATGGTGGAAAGTATCCTCTAGGCGTGTTTTAGGAAGAGAGAGAGAAAAACAGGGACGTGCAAGTGAGAGAATGAGCGGAGGAAGAGATAGAAAATGATAATGACAAATTCACTGCACCTACTGCACAGAGGAACTGAACATTTACTGCCCACAAATGGCCCACCCACCATTTACACCTTACCACATTCACTTCAGGCGCCACATTAAGACATCTGAACTGGCTTCTGGGAAGCTATATCTTAGGCTCTCTTCCAGTAAGTCTTGATGCATTGAAAACCAACATGAACACTTTCTGGAAGGCAAACCTGGAGGACAGTCAGAGCGTCACCCCCAAATTCCACTACAGCCACCGAGGAAATGCTCAGTGTGAAATCCGTAAAAGCTGCTGCGCTGCCCGTCGCAGCGTGTCCGATGGAAGCTCAGGCGGTGCCAGGTTTAGATTCCCGGTGGTTGACACAGATGCTCTTCCTCGTGTAGTGCATTTAATTAGGCTGAAATTAGAAAGTGCTTAGAGAACACAAACCTCAGTAAACACCGAACAGGTCTCCAAGATGGTGTCGCACCTTAATACATTACTCAAGAAATGTAGATTTTTTTAGGATAAACTGAATTAGTTCCCCTGAGAACATCTCTTTTAGATTTAGTATAAGGTCGTGAAAGTCGATGATCATGACAATCTCAAATGTCAGAATTAAAGTCTAATCTAACGTGTCCCAAATCAAAAGCTGTTTGTGTTGCAGACTGTTTGGAAATCCATTACTACTTTTTTGAGACCTTGTGCCGAGCAAAAAAACATTAGCAAAGGTCATGTGAAAACATAACCTCTTTGGCACAAATAATTATAGTTATATTGGTTGTTCTCAGGCTTATTGGCTCACATAATCAATATCAACCCACTGAGGATGTGTTGTTTAATTAATCGGAAACATTTCCTTTCAACGTTATTAAGCATTTTCCAAAAAATACATAATTACAGCAGACAACTCGGGTTTGTGTCTGTCTGAGTAGAGCTTTTGCTTACTTTTGCTCACACTGGGACAAGTATCGGCTTATTAAACTGAGTAGGACACTCAGTCTGCAGAAAATGAAAAAAAAAATCCTAAAGGAGCCCATATGGAATGATAAATTACAGGGCCGTTATTTTCTTAAAAGAGGCCCATAATGGAACACTTCGCTCTTTGTCCTGGGAACACCTATGGTAGTACTTAATAAATGAACCACTTGTGATGTACTTGAATCGGCTATCCAGACACAAAAGGAGCCTCTAAGGAGGGCATACGTCTCTCAACACAGGATAAAGCCATCTCCGATACTTTGCATTTGACATCTGCAGGTCAAACAAGAAGGAGGGAGCGCGGGGAGTGGAGAGCGAGGAGGACCGGGACGGGAAGGAGAGGAGGAGATTGAGAGTGAGGAGAGGAGGAGATTAGACAGCTTAAGGTCTTCAGACTGGAGTCTGGGGAGGTGAGGTCGTCTCGAGAGTTGCAGGGCGAGCGAGGGGAAGGGAGAGGGGGGGAGAGTTGAGGGGGAGGAGGAGGAGTGTGAACAGGAATCCATTATGGCATCCAGTAAGCTCACTCTCTTCTCTCCTGCCTCCTGGACTCAATACACAGACACACTCCCATAGTGTAACTTTCCCAGAGGATTCGGTAGACCAATTCTCTGTATTGATTTTGATGGAGACCTGAGCAGCTGCTGAGAAAGACTCACTTCAGACTGAGTGGACCTAAGCTTTAACACAGAGAGACATGCCGAGCCGTGCTGCGTGTCTGTGTGTGTGTGTGTGTGCGTGTGTGCGTACGTGTCAAGAAGAAAAAGGAAAGGAAAGAAAAAGAGAAATCTGTGGCTTCTGCTGTGTGTGTGTGTGTGTGTGTGTCAATACATTGGAGGGTGCGGCGACAATTGTACTAAAGTAGAAGTGGGACCAAGCGGTGCCTCTGTGTTAAGTGAAGTCAGTGCCATTTAAACAGGCAGATGTGACATTTGATACAGCGCAAGGAGGATGTGTGTGTGTGTGTGTGTGTGTGGGTGTGTGTGTGTGGGGGGGGTATGGGCAAGTAGGCAAACAGGCACGCTGACTGCAGCTCGCACCGCAGACAGGAGTATTTGCACATTTACAAATGTGATATTTGAGCTGAGGCTGAGGAATAAATGGAAACACTTACACACTACAAGCGAGATGTTCCTCCGCAAAGGAGGCGTAAAAATAACCGCCACACAATCCAGATTTGTAGTAGATTAGCATCTATTTTTGGATGCTTAAAAGACGAGACAAAGGCATTAACAGCCGGAGAGAGCGGCGAATTCATCCTTCACATGCCGAGGCTGTGATGTGCTCAGACATGGGAGGTTTCTGACTAATGGGCTGGTAAATAATGCAAATGCAAAGTGTGTTTCTTCACGTTCCACGACAACCACCCTGAATATGTGAGGTCAGGTTAAGTCACTGCTTTTGTAAAACAAAGCATTTCCAGAGGGGGACAACACTGAGGGCTGTGCACAGCTGCATTATGGGTAAATGTGGCCCAGGAGGTTGAGTGGGTTGTCTATTAATTGCAGGGTTGGTTCCGTGTTTTTAAATGTCTTTGAGCAAGACACAGGAGCATTGTTGTGTGTGTAAGAGGTGAATTCAGGTAAAAAATGCACCATTTAGAAATCACACAGGGCAAAATGTGATAAAGGATAACGCTTTAAATTAAGGTTCTCGTCATAAGTGTGAGTGAAGTAGTAGTTGCAGTAGTAGTAGTTAGTTAGGTGGGGTATTAAAGATGTTAAAGGTTGTTAAACAAAGGTGTTTTTACATTCTCAGAGTTGTTTTTTTTATAAATGCTAGTCAAGCGGATGGATATGCTTTCTGTTAATTATCAAGCACTAAATGCCTTTTTATTGTTACTGATTCTCCAAATTGCCATGACAGCTATTATGAACATCTCTCATTGAAGTTTAATTCTTTTTTTTACAAAAATTACAAATTGCCGAGATTTACTGATTACCTCTCCTTGGCTTGATTTATCACGTACTTGAAATGCAAAAGCAAAAACAAATTAATTTAGTTTTTGAAGCTTTTCTATTCCCCATTTCAGGTTACACATCTGATGTTTCCCATGACTTATTTCCATTGTCATGTTCAATTTAATCTTTCCGATTTAAGTCTTCAGTCTTAGCATTTCTATTCAAGCTTTTTGCATTTTGAATTTGCTTTTGCAATTTCGTTAATTTTAATTAAAGCCTGTTTATTCCTAGAAGTGTCAGTGTCATTTTCTATTTGGACTTTCAATTGTAATAATGACCAAAGATTCATGCAGAGGGTGCTCTCTGGAGAAACCGGAGCTGCGGATTTCTGAACAAACATTTCTGACTGAATTTATGAACGTACCCACATTTCTAGCTGAATAATAAGCGACCCTAATGGTTACTTTTAATCATCGACCCATGTTTGTATAGTTAACTCTGCAAACTCTTTGCTGCTGCCATACGTAGCGTACATACCTGAAGTGGATGAGGAAAAGAGACATGAACTATGAGCTATGCGGTCTTTGCATTTCTGCGCCTGTACGTATGTGAGGCACTCCCCCAGATGCTCATGTGTCCGCCCTCACATGCAAAAGACTTGTTGCGCTAGTGGCAACGAGCATCTCCGTCAACAACTCTAGTGAATTTTAACCAGACGTTTGCTTGCATTGTCATCAGAGCAGGATCTCTGCGTTCGTGTGCAGATAACATCACCCTATAAAAACACTGAATAGGTTTTTAAAAATCTGAAAGGGGATACATTCCTTCCCAGCTTTTACTCCCCCCCCACCACCACCATTTCCACCACTTATTACAAGGACCTTAACATGAGGTCGTATAGAAAACAGTCAAACAGAATTCATATAAATCAAGGTTAAATTGTATTTTATCCAAAGAATTAGAATGAAAAAAACGTCAACTCACTCAGCATGGTGTGATCGCCCACATTACAGCAGCATCCAAGACTGAAGTGGCGTGCTCAGGACTGCTCATTTAAAGAAAGACCAACAAAGACTTTCCCTCGGTGTAGATGTTTTCAAGCTGCTAGAGACAGAAGATAAAATCTGCATGGGTGCACTGGCCCTCTTACTTCCCTCCTCAGGGCCCGGCTGAGTCACACAGCACTAACCCTGAGATTTCAACAAATTTGCTGCTTGGCAAAACACTCCAGCTTACCTTCTCTCCGAGGGCAAGGCTGCCTCTTTACCTCATCTGCCAAAATGATAGCGAAGAAATGGATTTGTGTCTGCGTTAACACATTTCTTCACACATAAACACATTCCCCTGACCTGTATTCCAGACACTGTGACAATTGTTTTAGCACTACACACTATACATATTAAATGGAATTCTCATTGCAAAAAATTAAGCGTCAAACAATTCATTTCCTGTATTCTGGTGATTTCTTTAGGCATCAAATTGTGCATTTCTAAAATCAATATATAGCCTAGTGAAAAGGTGTTTATGTAAAAGAAAACCAAATTTCAGTCGCAGGTGATTCAAAGTAGAATGGAATATTTTGCAGGAAGTCTCAAGTGGCTCTTCAAAATAAAAGTCCTTCGCTACTTTGATGTTTTTATTGGGGGCTCAAATGCACACGTTCTAAAGAGGGGCATGTGTCCCCTCTCATTGGATGTTTGGTCACTTGTAGCTTCAAACCGGAATGATTATTTTTTGGGGTGATAATCACACAAAAAAAGACACAATCCTTTCCTAAACTTAACCAAGTAGTTTTGAGACCTAAACATAACTAAATAGTAATAGTATATATTTTTAAATACCTGAAAACAATAAGTTCACTAAGTTTAAAAATATAAAGTTGGCAAAAACATTCTGACCATACATGGGACACAGACTCTCATCGCCCTCATAAAAGTCCTCTGCAAGATCCATTCATCCAGCATGACTCGCTACGCACTTAGCCACCTTTATCACACAGTATATAACCTGGCTTTCTACAGGCGTGCCAGCTGAAAACCTCTCATATAACCACTCAAATGGTCCGACAGGGAAGTTTAATTACCTCCATACACATAGGTGTGAGACAAAGTACGTGAATTATAGGAAAGCAAGACATTTTTAGTGAGATCCTGAAATCTACACCTGTGCTAAAGGGCAAAGAGATGAAGACCAGGATACTACTTACTTACTACATAATCATTACGTGAGTCATCTGCACACATTTTGGTTTTGGCATGGGTGAAATTGCATTACGTCACTCCCGCACACACACACACACACACACACACACACACACACACACACACACAGATACACACCTGAGTGCCATATGGAGGCGCAGTGGTTACAGTGAGTTACATCAGACAGGTAAGCCAAACCAGTGAGCCAGCTGGACTGCAAGCAAACACTGACTTCATATCGTGGGCCTCTGCCAAACGATAAACTGAATTATACAATGAGTAATTTCAGCCCAGGAAGTGAATGGATTAAACAGCCACCATTTAAGAAGCAGCGCAGACCAACATGAAGAGCAGTCGGTGCGGTGCCGAAGTTAAAGCTATTATGATTATCAAGTGCGGCACGTTGCAAACACAGGCGCATAAAGGCAGCAGCTGAAGGAGGTAAGAAACACCAGTGATCTGAAGTGTGTTAGAAAGGAAAATCAGTGTTTTGCTGTTGTTGTCTCGCTGCGACATATGGCAGTCATTTGGTCCTTCAATACTCGAGGCCTGAATTGGAGGCATTTAAAGAAAATGGTGTGTCCTGAGCTTATTTTCCAACCCGAAATCTATCCAGTGACTTTATGTGACCCCTAAAGTGGTTCGCTGACTTTTCAATGTCCTCTCCTAATATTCCTCGGCATGGTTCCATAATGATATCTATTTTCTTTTCTTTTCAACACCTGACCTGGCGGCAGAATTCCCGCACAGATCAGAACCCTCTCCGTCTCCTCTCCTGTCTCTTCTTGCACGTCGCAGGACATTTTCCAGTAACCTTTACTTGTCCTGTCACACCGCAGAGCTCCCCGTCACAACAGAAAGAGTGCAGTTGCCCGTGTAACAAGACTCTGGCAACAACTTTAATCCAGTCCAATAAACATGCAATATGAGGCCGTTGTTAAACATGACAAATGATAACAAGGCAAGCCGTCGTATTAATATAACATTAAAGACAATATGCCGAACTAAGATGGAGCTGACAACAGCTGGTAGTCATTAGCCATTTTAATCCCTCAAAAAGACGGTTTGGTAAAAAAGAGTTTTATGTCAGTTTAAAATAATAACACACTCACCCACAATCATTTCATGAACCAGCTCAGTGAGCACAGAATGAATTTCGCAATCAAAGTGGTTTGAAATCTGTTTATGTACTGCGTGAGCGAGCACTGTAGACCAGTGGCTCTCAAACTATTTAAAACCACGGCATGTCATCACAGGACATTTTTTTTTCCACTGCGCAGGCTGATTTTACTTCTTCTGGCAGGATCAGTCAAAACGCAACGCGTGTTGTCACAATGTGGCAACCGTGAGCTGACATGTGGTTACCCGGGGAATAGCTGCATATTTAACAGGGTCTTTAAACACTGCGCTTTTAAATGTGGGTTCACATGAAAGTCACCTTGTTGCTAAGAAAACAAGGCCGCTATCTAAATGAATGGGTAGAGAGCCAGAACTTCAACTTTGCCCTAAAATAGGGTTTGAAACATCCTTTCCCCCCACAAATTATACTTCTACTGCGCATACGCATGGTTTCACAACACAAACTTCTTTAACAGCTCGATGCAGAGCGCCTCCATCAGCTCATCCCACCGGAGAACTTGAAAAACTGTGAGTTTAACATCTAATGTTTGAATAACCTCTCCTTTCCTGTTAATCATGTGCATTAGTGTGACATCCTCCTCTTCCAGGAGTCCTGCAACAAATCAAGTGAAACTGCTGTGAATCTTAACTGTGCACTCATGTCAGCGTAACACCGCGATTGGCTGATAGCTTTCCCCGTTTGGCTGTAGTAAAGCACGCAGTTGGCTTTTGACGTCATACAACCGCCACCTCGGCTGGCTTTGAGTGATTTGTCTCCTCTCTGATAACGTCCCTTTCACAGCACTCACTGTGGGAATCACCGCTAAGACCGGAGGGCACCAGTGTCTCAGAGGAGGCTCAGAGGGAGAGATAACATTTTTCTTCAGTATCAATGTTATTTAGTGAAAGTTGTCTGTAGAGCCAAATTGTGGCTTTAACCAGGGTTAAAGGTGTTCATCAATGAATCCATAGCAACACTTTTAAATCCCCCAATCCCCAAAGCATTGTGGGTAGTTTCACAACTTAGAGCATGATCATCTATCAAATAGAGGTAAGACATAGAATAGTTACATTAATATGTTTTTTCATATCAATCTTCTAAGGTTTTTATTTTTAACTGACAAACTGATGGCTCTGATGTCTCTCTGGAGAGGTTCTGCTCTTCCTAACAATAAATACACTAGACCAGACCATTATACTGATCAATGATGGTGATTAACATCAAACAATCTGGCTTTATGATCACTGTTTCTAAGATTCAAAAATCCCAAAAAGCTAGCTTTAAGTGACTCTACATTGTTAGGTTTGTGCAGCTCACATCAATTATTGGCCAATGTATGTCGGGTGGTGAAAAAACTGCTCAAACGCAAATGCAAAAAATCAGTCTAATCTAAAGATTTTGGTGTTAAGAGGTAATTCCAGTTTCTGCCATTTAATATGAATGCAGCCTCAAAGCGTCTGCAGACCCGACCCAGCCAGCGTGGCACGTTTTAACCAAGCTCGCGGGAGTGATTTGACAGGTGAGGGCACTCATTCATTTTCTGAGACATCCTGCATTGATCATGACAGCCAATGGATGTCCACCTTCACCTCTGGGACAACCAATCATATGTTCTCACCTGAGTCACAAAGGGGGGCCAATGGGCTTCTAAAGAGCCGGGCATCAATAAAGTCATGCCGGGGCCTCTGGGTAAATGAGTTTAGCGGTGATTAATGAGATGGCTTCTTAATGGGATACTGACACACTATTGGCTGAACGTCAGACAGGAAAACACCAATCACATTGCAAGGATTGTGGGTACTCAGTCTCATCCCCTGCCCTGATAAGATGCGGGTGAGTCACAAAGATGGAGTGGGGGAGATAGAGAGAACAAAAGTGAGGCTTTGAGAGAGAAAATAAGAGGAGAGAGGAGGAAGTGGAAACAATGAGGGTTTGAGCTGTGAGTGTGGCACCAAGTTCTGTTGAGCAACGCAGGAAATCAAAGAATTCGAATGCACACGAGCTGATGAGAGACTTCCTCTCTACGGCTTCACTTTGTCTCTTAATTACACAAACACACACACACGCACGCACACACACATACGCACACACACACAACATTATGAAAATCTAAAAATCAACTCATTTCTTTGCCTACACTTCCTTCTTAACTCTTGCGTGTTTGTATTTGCTTCATGTGTACATCATTTCTTCATCTGATGTCAAAGGGAACATTGAGTTCATATGTGCAGCCTGTATCTGTGTGTGTGTGTGTGTGTGTGTGCGTGCATGTCTCCATTCATGTATGTACATAAATGTACAACTTTGAGCGTGCATACAGTCTGGTGTCAGTTTGTGTAATGTGTGTGCTTTGTGTGTGTGTGTGTGTGTGTGTGTGTGTGTGTGTAGTCCCAATGTAACTGACTGTGGTGTTTTATTCCATTTGAAGCTGTTTATGCTGCCTGGTTAAAGTTTGATGAGACCTCTGCTAGTAAATGAACACAGTTAGGAATTTGGATAGACGCATTGCGGAAAATACATCAAGTCTGTGTGTGTGTGTGTGTGTGTGTGTGTGTCTGCCTTGCTGTTAAAATTTTGCTCAAACTAGAACAAAACTGAATACAGTTTGTGTGTTTGTTAGAATGGAACCATGAGCACACATGTAACACGGAGTCCTAGCTGTCTGAGATACGCGTGTGTATGCATGTGCTTCGTCGATGAACCTATAGGCTACATGGTGTGTTTCAGAGTGTTTGTGTGCGTCGATGGCGGAAATGAGAGTGTGTGAGATTGGCATGTAATTATCAGAGTGTCAGCTCCGTGATACTCTGCTGGGTCATTCATCCTCAGACTGTCATCGCTGCGCACCCTGCAGGACTTTACTATCCTGAGAGTAAGTATAAGTGTACATTTGTGTGCATGTGTGCGTGTGTGTGTGTATGCATCTATATGGCTCCACTATAAAATTCCAAGTGCAGAAATCCTTCAGGGAAAAAAATCGGAGGGTGATGTCCAGCATCACTTCAAAGCTGTCAGCGTCCGTGCTTGGGTAGGGACGAACTGGGACATAAAAAATGGCCCTGGACCAGTCCACCACAACCAGCCCAAAGACACTCCTGTGCATAATCATAGCGGGCTGACAGCGCATCGCTCTTGTTTTTGTTTTGTGTAATGGGCTGCTCAAGCGGCCCACAGAGGCCCAATGGCCAGTCTGACTACGTGCTGGAGTGAAGACTACCATCGCTGTAGTGGCTCACAACTTGCATTCGGACTTAAGTTTGACAAAGTCTGTACAGTTTCATCACACTGAATAAGAAACGATGTCAGATCCCATGCAAATGTGCAGCGGCGTAAAAGACAACAATTACAGTTACATAAAAAGCGTAAAGTTACGCCTGCACACGTACCATGCCACAGACGTTTAACAAAGTCAACGCTGAAATCCCACTTGGATCTTCATCAGCTCAAACTGTTTGATAAATGGAAAAACCCATATTTATACATCATGCACACCAATAAGTTGACAGTTCTATAATGGCAGGTCTGGTTAACAATCCAAGAGTCAGTTACATTATGAATTAAGAGGTTACTGAACTCTCACATTTGCCTGTAAAGAGTAAAGACAAACCGAGGCTTCATGGATTTTATACATCCATGTGAAGTTCAAATCAGCCTACATCTCCTTAAGATAAACTTTGTCCATAATTCCAGTCCTTTCTCCCGTGTTTATCACTGTCAGGAAAAGGGGAGTTTTTAAGGAGTTTGGAGTCCACTGGCTAAGACCGTCCCCATAAATTGTACAACTAAAGTGGATGAAACTGGATGTAACCCAAAACTCCCAACATTTTAGACAAATGAAACCAAAACTGGCTGCCAGAAAGAATACCATCTTATTTGATGCAGTGCTCCCACTTCCAAGAGGTTTCATTATTACTACTCTATTCCTAAAAGCAATCATTATTGCCATTATAATCGGGTCAAAAGGACACGCAGTCAGATCCAATAGTGATCAGTGTTAGTTATGTGGTTTCATTGCTGAGGTTTTTGCCCCTGAAGAATGTTTTTTCAGCTTCTTATAAATGCTTTAAGTGCATTGTCATAAGACACATGACCCTGCTATTGCTTCACTCATTCTCAGTCTCATTCTGTCCATGCAGTCAGAGTGGAAGTACAATTGACTTATGGTGTGCTAGTGATATTTACTTACTTATGATAAGTTCAACCAAAAATGAAAGTTCCGTTATCCACTCAGCCTCATGCCGATGGAAGGTCAGGTGAAGCTTTGTCGTCTACAAAACATTTCTGAAGCTTCACAGCAAAACAGTGTTGCAGCATTTTCCTAAACAATTGAAGTTCTGATCCAAGTCCTAGCAAGCCCTCAGATCCCAAACTGATTTGAGAAGACATAATTTGCATCCCTTGATTTGCAGTCGAGCTCATAAAATCACTTCAGACTGGATATTCTGCTATAGTGACGATTTTCACTTAAAAAGGGTGTCTTCTCCAAATCATTTTGGGATCTCAGGGCTTTCAGAGACTTTGGTTGGTTTTCCCCATTTTAAAACAAGTCCCCATCTACTTCGGTTGTTCAGAAGAATGCTGCAATACTCCTTTGCTGTAAAGCTCCAGGAATGTTTTGTGGATGATGCTGACTGAAATTTAATTTCTGTTAAACTCATCCTTAAATGTCTGATGTTGGAGTCTTTTCCCTTTAAGCATCTTCCTGGGCTGAAAAAAACACCCTATAATCTCTCACATGTTACAAAAATTCAGAATATTTAATCGGCGTTCATAAAGAGTGAATTTAGTGTTGCCCAAAGCCCACTGAAAGCATCTGATCCTGCAGTCTGTCTCGTAATAAAAACCTGTGTTATTGCTGTTCAGCACAATGCTACATAGAGCGCCCCTCAGCAACTCAACCGTCTCTAATTGTCAATATCAAGAATGCGAGATTGTCATAGAGCTGCATTAATAATTAAAACATATCGGGAAACATTAGATGGAATCAGCTCTTCTGCTGCTGACAGATGTGCAATAATGACAAAGTAATCATGATGAGTATGACTGCTGAGTAACCATATAGCAAACAATTACGATGATCAGCAAAAAACGCTGAAGACAAAGACAGAGGAAGTTGGCGGTTCCTATTTTTTTTAACACATTCCCAAATAAGTCATTACTGTTTTGTTTTTCCACAAACAAATAGCTAATAATCCTTTATGAAGAATGCAACACACTGTAACTCTAATCCACATATATGAAGCAGCAGAATAAGATCACCATGATCGCTGTGCTCATTGCAGTGGACCTTTTATGCACCAAACAATCAACAAGCCTGTGTGCTATCAGGCTTTGTGAGCCATGAAGAATAAGTAATTACATAAAACTAAATAGAATCAGATCTTTATTGTTGGCTCCGCAGCATCCCCGTGGTCACATTGGGAAGACGCATGTGTTTATTGACGTGTCAAACAAGTGTTATTAGATCAGTGGGAGCCCCATCAGGCATCATGAAAAATAAATACAGAGGAATTAACGGCCCTCTCATGTCGACGTCACAGCAGCATACTATATCTGGGACTCTACAGCAGCCAGCGAGGCTTATGTTTGTCTTTAAGTGAACGCGCTGTCATGCTCCGTGAACAATCAAGCAGAATTAATGTGAGATGTGAGAAAAAAACGTGTTCTTCGATAGAAAACAGCAGCACAATGGAAATGGTGGCTTTGCTGAATATCTTCATTAGCATACAGGATGTAAAAAAAAAAAAAAAAAAAGCATTTCATCAACAAATATGCTACTGTAGTTGTTCAACAATAGTGCACAATTAAGCAAAAAAAGAAGAAAGCTTCCTTTCCTATTCATCATCGTTTTTTGAACTGGTGTTGCTAACGTCTATTAGTCACACAGAGCCAGATTGCTATCATGCTCAATGAACAGTAAGGCACGACTAAGCAGATTTGCAGCAAAGGAAAGAGTCAGTTATTTAACTTCATGGTCCTGCAGCCTGATTAGCCTTTGGCAGGGATTCTGTATTCTAAATATGGCAATTATGATAAATAAAACAAACATCGAGGGATGAACGCAGGCAGCTGCTGGTGTCACATCATCTGACGATTTCCCGAATGCATTTTGGCAACATTTTACCCCCATTCACAAATTTGTAAACCTAATTATACATTTTATCTAATTATATTTAAGAGTTGGTCAAACGGAGACATGGGAGTGGCTTCTGATTGAATTGAAAATCATGTTTGTTCCATTTCCTGAGCCGTCACCATGTGCCTTCAAAGAAGCCTAATATTTACTGATATCCCCCCCAAAAAATACCAGACTATCACTGGAAACTGCTGTCCTTTCTGTTTCCAACTGTGGGTCAACATTAAATCCACCGCCTAACCTTAACAAAGTGGTCATGTTTACTAGAGATGGGCAAAATATTATATTGTTAATGTGATATGACACTTTATACTGTCTCAGATCTCAGATGTCGTTATGGCATAAATGTTCAGTTAAGTGAACATACCAGACTTACTTATGATTATTTATCAAATTCTCCCTGCGTTCATATTTTGTGAGGATATCAATATCATCCACACAATATTGTTGCAATATCAAAATCAAGGTTAAAATATTAATTCATGAATGACATTTATTTAAAGCATTATGAAGTGCTTTTGAAGTCTCCATAGACCTAACTAAGTGCCTAAACGTAACCAAACCTATGAAATGTATTTAATTACAATAACAGTGATTGGTCACAGCTTTGAAAGGCTCTGTAAATGATCTAGTTCTGACGAATCACATCAGAAAAAACACTTCTGTGTGTTCTTCTGGAGGACATGGACCATCTGCCTTTTGATGTTTTGCTCCAGATGCCTCAAATCTCAGAAACACACACCCACTGAAGCAGAAATCACAGAATGGTGGTTAGATATAATTTGTCTGTTGCTTGATGATGCTTGAACTGTTGAGCCGGCTATTCATCGGGCAACTTATTTACAATATGTCTAAGAACTGGTCAAGCTTTTTTATTGCATTTTACAAAAGAGACAGCCAGCTGGTCTTATCACAGAGGTCAAGGATGGACTAAGCCCCCCCAGCAATTCAGTTGAAAGGTGGACTGATTGGAGATGGAGTACGATTTTGCCCCTGACATTGATGCCTGAATGTGCGAACAGGCAACCTTCACTGTCATTCTTCGCTTCATTGCTACTGGTAACAACCTTCAGGTGTTTTCAAAAGCTGTACACTTGATCCCTGACCAGTTGAAGAAAGCTCCAGAGGAAGGGCACTCACTGGCTAGTTTGTACTGGAAATGTCCATTTTGAGAGAACTGGCAAATGAAACTTTTTAACAGTTCTCTGCAGTAGCTATATGAAAACCGCTTAATAAAGACAGATTGTCTACACTGTGGTGTGTCTCTTATATTTGGACACCACCGTATCACAGTTAATTAGGCGTTATGTTCAGAAATGCTGTCGAAAGTCTGGCGAACGCTTCCCATGGTGCTAAATTCCTGGCATCCATTATACATTACTGATGATTTGCCTCAGCCTCCCAGGGCGCAGAGGCATCCTGCAGACGTGAGACACGACGCGCTTTACATGAAATGCATCGCACAAAATAAACAGACAGAAAATTGATACATAATGGACAGTAACATTTCTCCGGCAGCAGCGTCATGAATTCACCCTGCACGCAATTTTGTCTGACTGCGCACTCATAGTACTGTTGAGGGCCAGTGAGTGGGAGCGAGTAAATAATAAATAGATCCTGTGCATCCAGCACTTTTCACACGCGCACACTTATATACACACAATGAGAAGTGGATATACAGAAGTTTGTAGCCGTGTAAGTTCTGATCTTTGTGAATATACTTCATTCAGCGGCCACTTACTATGAAGACCTGAGAGAGAGAGGGGGGTGTGAGGAAGGACAAAGAAAACAAGACCAGACGGCGAGACTATGAACGACTAAACTGTTCCTTACCAAAATTTGAATTCATGCAGAACTAACAAGGCACAAATTCAGTACAGTAATGCAATTTCTAGGTGCATATTTTAAAGTAGTGTTTTACTGAGATGCTGGAGTTGAGTGTAATCATCTTGTTTTCATTTCTAAATTTTAGTAAGCCACCCTTAAATTTCAGCGACAGCGTGAGAGACATTTACCTGTTCCCATTTCAAGAGTCATGACCTAAGCCAGGGGTTTTAAAAGTCTGACACTTGGTCCCCAGAGTTTACAATTGTGCATTTAATCACACTGCAAATTTGACAACAATGAGATATATTTTTGCAGAAAGTTACACAGTATTGCTTTTACTTACAACTGGAGACCAGTTAGCTTATATTTGTTTACATTTTGGCAAACTTGCGCTGTAAAAAGTATGCCAAATATGTATATATGTAAAGACAGCTGTCACTGTGATACTGAAGACAACTTAAAAACATGATGGTTTTGAGACAAGTCCAGAGGCAAGAAGACTCCACCTTCCAATCTAATCTCCTCCTGTCTCTTGTGTTTGTCCCTTCACCACTTCTTCTCCTTTGTCCTCATTTACATTTATAAAGGGACAATGTAAAAGGCAAAATCCTGGATGACCTTTCATATACTTCATCAGGTCTGGCTTCCCCCTCCGAAAGTAAAAATAGAAGGGAAGGACAGGGATAGAGAACGAGAGGGAAGGGCGTTATTACTCGTCTGTTATCCTCTTCGTCGTGCAATGAGCCCCGTCAGCCTCAAACTGTCCTCCTGTCTCTTTCTTTCTCTGTCTTCTGCTTCCCTCCATCCTTGCGCTTGTTCAGCAATCCTCTCATCCAGGCTGCACAATCGATAGAGGAGTTCTTACTGGAGATCTTATTGATGTACGGAGACTCACTCCTCTCGTCAATAGAAACAATGATCACTTGGAGAAAGGGAGATGGAGAAAGAGAAAACTGAGAAGACGCTCTCTACAATCAACATGTTTTCTTCAATAAATGTTGTACTTGGTTTGGAATTTTTTTTAAAAAATAGATATATAAAGGCTTGAATGTAACTAATTGCCTGCACTGCCCTGAGTTAAATTAAAATACACTACTGACTGACAGTGACACTGAGCCAAGATTGACGGCCAGGATGTCAGTTTCTAATTGGCTGCAACAGTCAGAAGAGACAAATATAGTGTGCTCATTATGCATCTGGACTAATGGAGATGGTGTAGAAAGATGACCAAAGAGCCCTATAACATTAAGTCAGTGATAGAAATCAAATGGATAGAAATGTTACATAATATTAATTAAGCAGATTTATATTCTACATTATAGCCCAGATCCTGGCACGACAGGCTGCATGAGCCTTAAAGGGACAGTGTGTGTTTGCATTAAGCATGGCCATCATCTAATCATACCTCAATATTTTGGGGTGGCACACATCTCTGTGAAGGGTGTCAGCTTTTCGACAAATGTACTTGTAGTGGCAGATGCCATGAAGTAGCACGTTTGGGTGGCACATGATGTTGATTACTGAATCAACAGGGAAATGTGTGTAAATGTGTGAGCTTGTTGTATTGTACTCTTACACACTAGGCGGCTGTGGCTCAGGAGGCATGGTGGTTTGATTCCCAGACCCTGCAGTCTACATGCTGTTTGACCTTGGGCAAGATACTGAACCCCAAATTGCTTGCTGTATTGTGTGGGCGTGTCTGAATGGTTATTACTTAATGGGCAGGATGTAGCCATTCACAGGAAGACTAGGGCGAGTCATGCCTAGCAAGGTAGTGTGATCTAAAATAACGCAGCTACAGCAGTAGCATCTGTATGTCTGCTGACATACAGTTGCTGATCACCTGTGCAACTTATGTTATGAGACTGAATGTCTGTTAAAAAGTTACTTTAACCTAAAGTATGATATTTTCCTAAACCTAACCAACAATTTTTGGTGCCTAACCCTAACCAAGTTTTTTACTAAACCGCGACAGCTTGACAACATTAATAACGTCCCAAAAGTCATAGTATGTAATACATAAAATGTAATACTATGTGAACTTTTTGTCAGCATACTTTTACAGTCTAACTGGACATTGCATACAACTTATTAGTGTTAATTTGAACACAGAGCCCTTCACGTGTAAAACTGATGCTAGAGGTGTAGCTAGACCGTCACAGTTCAAAGTGCTGTCGGGCACTTGCCAAGCTGCCGAATTTGTTGAGTTGGAAGTGAGAACATCTAAAGTCATGATATAACAAACGGGCTTTCAGAAACGTTCTCATTAAAACTTCTATCATTCTGTCTTTGTGAGCTTTGACAAATGAAAAATAAACTTGAGATGCACAAACAAAAACTTAACCGAAGAAACCGTTGCCATTTTCACAAGATGAGTGAGGTACACTGTCTTCATTCAACGTTCGACAACAGAAATTGATTCAGCTGGAAATCCATTACCGCTCAAAGAAAAGTAAGATGCTCCCTCCTTAATAACTGCTGTGTTGCTTCTGAACAAGTTGCTAGCCCTGAACATTTCCACACTGTGGTTACTGTCATGAGTGGTTTAATACATTTCTATTATACTATCATTACGTGACATAGAGTGGGAAGACAGGGCTTCAAAGGGGATAGACGAACGGGAGAATTACATAAATTGGAGCCTTGTAAGTTGAGAAAATAGATAAAAGTACATACAGAGCAAAAGACAAACAGTGAGACAAGCAGTGAGAAATCTGCAGATATGTTTGGGCAACATGTTTCAAGCATCTGTGGTGCAGCTTGAGGAGAAGCACTGTGCTTAAAAAATGTGCCGGTTCTATCTGCTTGTCAGAGTGTGTAAGCTGTAGCAAGTATTCAAATTTTCACAAGCTACATACTTCTAATGTCTGTGAAATCCAATATTGTTAAGTCGTAATCTTCAACAGCAATTCAACAGGTTTTACAGCCACACGTATACGTATGCACAGCTCCGCATGTTTGTGGGGGGATGTTTAACCAAGAGCACTTTCCCCGGTCTCTGGTGTACAAGGAGATAGAAAGCCGACATCAATACTAAGAGCCTCGGTGCTGAGTGCCACATCACACACACATACACACACACACACAAGCTCCAGATCCGTGTACAGTGTAGTGAGCTGTCACCGGCAGACTGTAAATAATAGGCTGAAGATGAAACCGTTTCCAAACAAAAACGTTGTTGCTCTGCATGTATGTGTGTGTGCGCGCGCGCCCGTGTGTTTGTGTACTCTACGTCAGAATACCCTGTAGAGGCCGAGGCATTTGCCCAGTCCACTGCTCTTTCTTCCAGTCTGGCAGGCAGACAAGGGGAAGTGAAAGAGATAAGTTGAAAGGAGAAGTTCCTGGAGTCAGCGTGCAGGCAGGATATGGTCTGATTGAGATAGACACTGACTGATTGCTGTTTGGACCCCGCTTACATCATCGAGTCAGTGTCTGTCTCCACCAGGTCCGGGGTCAATTCCATCAATTTAAAATGAAAATCAATTTTAAAGTGCAACGAGGAGCTGATTACATTTGTAAGTAGCGTGCTTTTGTGCACTATTATACTGAGCATGAGTGTTGGAAAAGTGTGAGTTATGAAGTCATGTGTTGAGTTCAGTAAACCATCACTTCAGAGTGACTCAGATTCACAGAGTCTAAAACCAAAGCATTGACTACGGATTATCAGATATTTTAAACAAAGAAGAATAACAATCTGTGGGATCATCATTCAGATGTTTACTACACTATGTTTTTATGCACTACAGCGTCTCTACGGCTCATTCGTCTTTCAGAATTCAATGAGGTTTAACACATTTAGCTAACTGGAATTTTTCACTTTTTGGCATTGAAGCCAGTGACTCAGGTTATAATTCAGGAACTACATTCATGCATTTAATGGGAATTTGTTGAAGCATGAATAATTTACTGAATCATTTAAGCTCAAGTTACCACACAGAGTCAGGTTTCTAGCTGCTTGTTGTGCCAGTTAAAAAGTGACTGGGATGATAATGATGGCCCCAAAAAACAGCTTTGCTAATAGTTGTATATACTTGACAGAAAGATGTCTAATTATTCATTTAACTGCAGTTCCTTGTCTGCAGCATGGTAGTGAAGTTATGCTGGCTTTTTCAGTGACATGAATTACTTCGGCGAGCCATCTCTCTTCATGGCCTTCGTGTTCTGAATGTTAAAACCCTCACAGATTATTATTGTCATCTTATAATTGGATGAACAGCCTTTATCCTGCTTCAGAACTTTCAAAAAACACATTTCATTTTCGGTTTATAATCTGTGGTCTCTTGGCATTGAAACTGAATATTTTGTTCATCTGATTTAATACTGGTATATTAGCCACATAAAAATGATAATAAAAACAACAATTTGCAATATTTGCTGCCAATGCTCATGAAGAAGAGAAAAAACAGAACAAGAAGAAAACATTTGAGGTGAAACGTCCTGGCAATATTTCATTTCTTTAAAACTTTTGGACTGCTCTTGAATGTTGCTGTATGAACACGAACATTGCAGAGAAACGCTCTTAGAACCCTGTAATAGACATCTTTCTGAGCTCTGTAATGCTCCCAAAAGTAAGGCTTGACAGCGCTGAAAAAGGACCTGTTGACGTAGAGCTGTAAAGCCGAGGCCCAACGTTGTGTTAGCCGAAAACTAGCACGACACTCCATAATCTCAGAACTGAAGCTGTCTGCAGTCAAGTTGCATCATGGGTCGGCACCAGTTCTTGACATGGAAGAAGAATGAATGAATATTTGAGACATATTTGTGAAAAATTCTCTTGTCAGTGACAGATATCCTTGCAGTCTCCTGATATTGATCAGCCTACAAAATGAATGTATCTGTGAAAGGCTATCCTCTGAGCAATGTATTTTTTACATTCTAGTGTTTTCCACATTTTCAATGGGATCTCAAATTGACTTTTTGTGAACAACCTTGTGCTTGCATATTACTTCAAATATTTCCTTAGAGCCTCAAAAAATTCAACCTATTACATATCTTTGATTTCAACCAGGGCTGATCTTCTGAATTCAACATCTCTCCGATGACATCTATTGAGAAGGGCTTCGTGCCTGAGAGCTGAGCGTGCAGGTAGTGCTATGTTTGTTCGGAACGAATAAAAGAAAAACTGGATATTTACCAGCAATAGCCACAATTACTGAACAGACAAAGAAACGAAAGCCACCTACAGCCGTCCGACATCATCAAAAGGCGAGATGAAAAGAAAGCTAAAACGTGATTTGATTGACGGGCGATGTGAAGATGTGAAGAACTGTACCGTGCTGTGCAGACACATAATACACTAAAACTCTCTCTGTCCTTTATTTTCATTTCTTTCTTCTGCCTCATCCTCCTCTTCTCTTTCTCCAAAAACATATGTGTGTGTGAAGGAGTGTGTAGGAGGATGGTCTTGCTACTATTTTCACAGAAAGAAGGCGAGCGGGACTGTGAGCCAGGCCAGAGAGTGGGAGGGATGGAGAGATGGAAGATGGTGATGGTAGTGGAGAGAGCTACGAGAGGGGAGGAAAAAAAGTGAAGGAGCTCGGAAACAGTCGTGTGAGTCTGGTGATTGATTTTAATTTAGCCGAGCTTTATTGCATGCCTCCCCTCACCCCCAACTTCTAGTTCTCCAGTATAGAGAGACGTCGTTTAACGAGAGGAGGATTCACTTTATCATCGGGAGCCATATCCTTCTTCATTGCCCCTGAGAAAGCACCTTGCTGGCAGCGTCAGGCAGTTTTCACAAACAAATTGATCCTTTTGTCATCAAATGCTAGAAAATTAGTTTGACAACGCAGAAAAAAGTGTTAGGGTCTATGTTGCCTGGCTTCCATTTTCTGTGACAAAACAGGACTTGATAAGGTATAGCGTCCGGAAACAAAGGCATGCTGACACGCAGTTTGTACGGTTAATTAAAAAGAAAGCATTTCATTATAAATGTACTCACCTCCTCATGAACTACAGCTGAAGGAGTCTGAATTAATGTGTCTTCTAAAACTGCTTAGACCTTAGTCAGCAGCTGAGTTACAATGTTCCCCCGTGTCCCGTTTTACACCACGGACTCAGCTGTCCTAATCGGGTGACGGCCAGAGAGGATGCAGCATCTGCCATGTCGACTCCCTAATGAACGTCAAGTTGGACCACATTTCCGTGTCACTACGAAGTAGTTCACCACATCAAAATGAATAATATCTTTCTTAGCGTTTTTTTCAAAATGTGCATGTCCCACTTTGGAATCAGCAGTGAGACACATTCTCAGTATGAGGCCCAGGTTGTTCTAGAAATGGTCCAATCACATCTACCTGTGTGAGAAACTTTTTTTTAAACTGACTGCCTGCGTGTTACTCACATTCATTAACAATTAGACACCGTGTTCCCAAACTGTATGTGATGGAGATAAAATATGACAGCCGTGCAGACCTAAATACAGATCTGTTCCAGAAGTATGAAAACCTCATTAAAAAATTCAATGGCAAGTGTAACTACAGAAATCATTAAGCATCCAGCTCATAGTTTTCACTCACTTTGTCATGACATAGATGATCATTTAACTTAACTAAATGTTGGAATACTGTTTATTGATTTCATATTTCTTTTTTTGTGTGTGTGATGTTCAGCAAAACATCAAGGACCAGGTCCTTTGTAGGTTCAATATTGAATTGATGGAGTGAGGTGAGCCAAATTGGAGTGGCTAGTTCAGTAATGGCTGAAACAGCAACTGGAAAGACCATGGGTAATGATAACCTGCTGTATTTCAAGGTAAAACAACACATTTGATAACCCCTTATGTACCATTCGACAACAGCTAAGATTAGCAATCAACAATTTCGTAGCTGACATTATTGTTTTTGTTACTGCCGCTGCCGTGGATCTGGTGGAATTTGGGGTATTGGTAGCTAATGGGTTTTCAAATTTGTTGTTTTTCCTTTAAATATGACATGATGTCCCTCTAGAATTTCACTACCCATCATCATGTCAGTTGTTGGTTGGACACCTTATAATGATAATGATATGATCTATAGCAGGACACAGAGAGAAAAATTGTTTGTTTTTTTTTTAGAAAGCAAAATACACAGCTAAAAGTCGGGGAAGGTCGTGTGGCTGTTCAAAGAAGTAGAGTTTGCTCTCTATTAGCATTAGTAATTAGCAAAGCGGTCCTTTGTAGCTTTAGGCTAGTAGTTTAGCAGCTAGCCCAGAAGCATCAGGCAGGAAGTGATTTCAGGACCGGCTCTCTCAATAGAAAGATACAGGTTTTGCCTTGAAACATTTATCCTGACTTGTGCTTCATTGTGTTCAAACACATTTTTAGCATTTTCTTTATTAGTTAGATGCTAACCTGTGGTCAGAGAAGAAGCTTGTAAAATAGCTTTCTCTAATGCAGCCGGCTAGTTGGGCTTGTTGGTGTTTGAAAAGTGTATATTGTGAGTGGAGGTTACTGGGTGTGTTTCTTAGCTGAAGTGAGCAGAATATTAATCAGAGTGGAGGAATGGAGACAAGACCGAGATGACGGATAGTCCTGGATTCATTACTTCAATGTTTCTGCTGGATGTTTTTGTAGTTCTTGTAAAGAAGCACTTCATATCCTAAAGCCCGAAGGCACAGAAAGACGTACAAAACCTGGAGGTATTTGTATATGAGACAGAAATATGATTTTTAAAATGCAAACACCGTAATTTATATAGACTGCGCCTTTTCCAGAGTGGCTAATCAGTGGTTGAATGATTGCCTAATAGAATTTAATTATTCTTTTTTAATTAAAAACAAAAGAAAAATACATCAGTTGAACGTCTTTGAGAGACAATTTCTTCATGTTGCATGCATTTCTAATAAATTGAGAAAATATTGCTTGGGGGCTTATTGGAATTAAAAAGAGGCATAAGCGAGCTGTCCTTAAGGAACAGGAGGAGAGAGACGAGCAACAGCAGAGGAGGGAGATGAAGGGGTGTCAGGTGTGTGCATGTGTTTGTGAGCATGTGTATATTACAGAGATGTTTCTGTCAGATTCTCAGAGCATGGAGTGAAATAATCACTGTCATAGTGTCAGTCAGAGAGGTAGGAAGAGGGAGAAGACCAGAGGGTGGGGGTGCTGAAGGAGAGAAAGTGCCTCAGGCTGATCTTTGAATCTTCCTCCAACAAAAAGAAAAAGAGAGGATGTGGGACGTGAGAGTGTGCGAGTGCATTATACTTGTACATGAATGTGTGTGTGTGTGTGTGTGTGTGTGTGTGTGTGTGTGTGTGTGCACCTACCAGCATGTGTGTATGCACCAGCCATCAGTGCTTTGGGTTGTCATGTCTTATCCAAATAAATTCTTTGATCAAACATCTTTTTTTTTCACTCTTTCCTCAAAAGCACTTTAAATGGAGGACAGCAACAAATGAGAGCGGAAGGAGGGACGGAGAGAGCGAATGAGGTGAAAATAGCAGAGGGAATAGTATGCAGGGTTTTCTACGAGGGCTGACAAGTGCTCTGCTGAAACGAGTGTCTGGTACAGATGTAGTTGACTGAACAGACACAGATTACGGTGTATCACTCACCTCTATCATGTAAAGACCATGGTACATAGAAAACAATCACAGAATAAATTTCTTATATACAAACAAAGCATAACTTTGGGATAAATGTCAAAGACATATGTGTGATTATACATAATTCTATATCATTTTTATACCTTTTGGTGACCTCGTGATAAAGTGACCCCAGTGATGTCACTCTGTTGCTGAACCTTGAAAAGAAAGAGGAATGCATGCAAGGTGTTCCCTCTAGTCTGATGGATCAGTTTTGATCATTTGTTTTTAAACTGTACGTGATGAGTCGGACGGTGTTATAGGATTGCAATGCAGACCAGTGGGACTGCTTTTCAAAACCTGGCACCTAGATTACCCACAATGCAATTTTGCCATTGAGTAGACATCACTAGAGGCAATTTATCAGATTACATGCAGCTTCCTCTGGAGCCACAAAAGGCTTAAAAATAACTTGTTTTTCACATCTGCAGAGGTACTCCCAAAAGCCTGTAAACACACTAATGTGTAAAGATTTACCCTTTAATTGAGGACAGACCACGCTCTCCTTACTTCGGTTAAGCACCCAGTATCCTTGATGAGATGAGATGATCATGGTGCAAAGATATTGAATGCTGACCTAAATATTATTAAGAGCTTGCTATCAAAAAGAAACAGTCATTGGATCCTGTTCATAATGTGTAATGAATCTGGCCTGTTATCTGGTTATTACATTCTGTGTGACTTTATCCTCCTGCATTTAAAGGGATAGTTCAGAATTTTGGACATAAGGCCTATTTTCCAAGTCAACCGGTGTGTTTGAGATGTCTGGAGATGTTTTCAAGACATTTCATTCAGGTCCTCCTAGTCGCCGAGTTCGCTGTGCTATGGCTAGCGCAAGTCAACGGATCTTATTAGCATGGCATTAAAAACACTCATACCGACTCCACAGTGCACCCGAGGCAAATCAATTGTAATGCCAGACTATCGATGTACATATGTGTTGATAGAATGTTTGAAATAAAACCAACCTTGCCTTATGTCCAAAATTCTGAACTATCCCTTTAAATCGTAAAAATCTGTTTCAGAGAACATGTTCATCCTTTTCACTGACACTTTCCATATTGTGTTCCTGTGAGAGGTCCACTCTACAGTCCTGTGGCTTCTCAACCTGTCGGGTCACATCCATCCCACAACAGTTTCATGCTTTCATTTCAAAAAACGAGAAAGAGAAGGCCACAGACTTTACTGTTGACCACTTCTTACAACCTGACCTTGGGTGGCTATGTTTGCCTTTGCTTCTGACGCACTGAAGTCATAACTCGCGGTGCCACATCAGGTAAACATCAGGTAAACATCAGCGTTTAAAGTCATTTGAAACGGCGACCGATGCTTATGTTCTTGTCTGCTAAGGGAGGTCAGTCTTGAGGAAGGGCTAAGAAATGCCACGGCTATTACCTCTCACCATAAACACCTATTTGAGCACGACAGACACATCAGTCCCTATAGAAACGCTACAGGAATACATTAGTGACACTGTTGCACCATTTAATTAAGAAGCGAGAGAGGAGATGGGGAGAGAAACGGAGCGTTTGTTTGCATTCGCGTCCTTCTCACTAAATACTGGCTCTGCTAAACAGCCGTGCGAATGAAGCGATAGAAATAAACTAAATGAGAGAAAGAGAGAGGGAGAAAAGCGGAATATGTCTTTTTGTTGGAGGGCGGCAATGACAGATTGGTAATGCACAGAAATAGACTCCCGCCTTCGAAAGAGACAGAGAGAAAGAGAGAGAGAGAGGGAGGAGGGGGAGGAGGAGGAGGAGGAAAGACGGAGACTGGCTATCTCAGAAGAAGGAGGGAGAGATGCAGGATGGCGAGAAGTGATGAAGACAAAGATTTAGAGTGAGGAAAAATAGATTTACCGAATGGCAAGTGGCCATGGGAGGGGAATGTGGGGAAGGAAGCTGGCACGGAGGAAAGATAAGTAAAAGGGGGGTGGAGGAAAAGCAGGAGTGTGTGGGGGGGGATTGATTTACAGAGACGGAGAGCGGGATTTGAAATATGGATGGAGAGAGAGAGAGAGAGGAAGAGCAGAAAGAGAGAGAAGGGGGAGAAGACAGAGAATTCAAATGAGGGCATAGGTGGGATGTGGTGAAGGAAAGATGGCGACGGAGAGAGAAAAAGGTGGGATGAGGCGGCGGTGACGGAAGGAGGGAGAGAGAAAGACGGAGAACTGTGCACTGCTGACATATTGATCCGTATAGTGACCACCTTCCCACTCCATCCTCCAGCCCCCAGCATGGATTACTGCTACAGGCCTCAAACCACATAGGTCACTGGTCACACAAGACACACACACACACACACACACACACACACGCTCAAAAAAAGCAAAAAAAAACAAAAAACACCACAGCAATTCTAACTACCGCAGTGTTGACAGGAAATATGGTAGATATTCTTGTTTGGGGAGTACGATCCAAAGAAGCAAACACACACACACACACACACACACACACACACACACACACAGATTCCTTGGGGCTGTGTGGGACACCGTTCTTTGTGTTCATTGATCCAAAGCAAGAAAAGTCAGACCACTCAAGCTGTGACAGAATCTTGGCTCGCACACACTTCCACCTACACACACACACACACACACACACACACAACACGCACGCTTGGCCTTTTCGTCACGTCTGTGCGCGCGTGTGTGTGGTTGGAGTGCAGGGTGGGAGACAAATGGACGACAGGAAGGTGGAAAGAGAAGACGAAGGAGAAGAGATTAGATGGAGAAGGAGGAAGGGGTTGAGGAGAAGGTGGAGATGACATGGACGGAAAGGGTGGAGTAAGAGAAAAAACAACCCGACGAAGGGTGAAGGGTGTGTGTGTGCGCTGGGAGAGAGCTGGGATGGACAGAAAAGTAAATGAGAGAAAGGAAAGAGAGAGGGAGAAGCGCTGGCTGACATATTTACAGGACAAGACAAAATCGTCTGTCTCGTCTAAATGCAGGCTAGATTAAAGCGGGACCTTCTGTTTGTGTGAGTGTGTGTGCGTGTGTGTGTGTGTGTGTGTGTGTGTGTGTGTGTGTGTGTGTGTGTGTGTGTGTGTGTGTACGTGGACTAACCAGACAGCAATCCCTGCTCAAGGCCAAAGCTATATAGATCATATCCCAATCATCATTTTATTGCCTTCAGCGGAAGATGGAAGAGAGAGGGAGATATGAACACAACAGTTTAAATGCAAACACACACACACACACACACACACTCTCTCTCTCTCTTCCTTAAATCCTCAGATTCACTTCCCTTTTACTTCCATCCCTCCATCTTCCTTTCTGTCCTCCCTTCTCATCTTTTCTCCGCTTTTATATTTCTGTCTCCCTCTACTACTTTCCTCTCTTTTTTATCGCCCACTTTAAATCTGGACTTTTTTGGGGGGGAGGGGATCAGTCCCTTCAAGAATTTGAACTCAAGTTCAACCGTTCCCACTGAAGTACAGTAACAGCAGCCGATGACAGTGGGCCCTGACGGAGGCAGGAGCCGGTGCAGACGTGATGCTTTCACAGTGGGTGGCGCAGGAGTGAGAAGAACAAAGCAACTGAAAAAAAAAATACAAAAATACTTCAAAGGAAGATGCAGCTTAAGTTTCACAGGAACACGATCATGAAAACATTTATGGATTCTTTTACACTCACTAATACTTTATAATACTTTATTGTATTTGGTGATGATTCTAGCGAACCACAGTATTCTCCTTTATTGTAGATTATCCCAGTTTATGATGTTGTGTTTTTATTCATTTCCTCCAGCCACTCCTCTCTTCTCCCTGTACATTAAAGGTGCTAAGAGGTTCATGTTTTTATTTTGGGTAACTACTAGGTAACATGCTTTAGTGCTCAAAAAACGCATCAGTGTTCTCATACTGTCCAGTGCTGCAGCTCTGTATTTCCCCTCTGTCTGCAACGCTCTGTTTTAGCTCCTGTCTCTTTAAGGCCCTGAATACCCAGCCAGCTCTGATTGGTCAGCTCACACATGACTGAGCCAGCACCTCTAACAACAACAGAGCAGCTGTGCTAAGTTGATTCATATGTGCCAAGTTAGCCGCTAGGTTTAAATTATGCAACTGTGTGACATGGTGAAGTAACACAACGAAAGGTCGGACTACTGACGAGTCGTTCAGGCGCTTCAGGAGCAGAGTTTAGAGCTTACATTGGTGTGACCTTTGGGGGTTTTAACTCTCAAGATCTTTTACATGCACAAGAGCCCATATGAAACACTGAAGGAAGACATAATATGTCTCCTTTAAAGAACAGTCATACGTCTGTTTTCTAATGTTTTTGTGTGCAGTTTGAATGCCTCTTAAACTTACATCACTTTTATACAAAACTCACCAGAATCCCAGAATCCATGTTTTCGGTATTGCTTTACTGCTAAGTTGCCAATCCACACAATTTAAAAATAAGTGTAAATGACGTGTAAGAAAAAAAACGCGCTCTCCCTAGACTCAACGCACACAGCAAATGAACGTCTAGCCCATACACCAGCAGCATCCCAACAGAGGCTGATGCGCCCACATGCATCAGGATCCACCACTGCTCTGTTGCCCAACACTGATGCGTGTCATCTCTCCACGTACACTTATTTAATCACATTCATTCTTTGGTTCGGCACATCCTGAGACAGCCTACTTAAAAACATAATTTTCTTTTCATTCTTCTCTGTTCCTCCTCTTACTCACCTTTTGGTATTACATCATTTAACTCCCTTTATTTTATTTTTTTGTCAGAGTTGCTTCTTCTTTATCCATGTTTGTCCTTCTCGTCTTCTCATCGCCCTGCCTTCAACGTTGTTTCCTGGAAGCGGGATGGCAGCTGCTTGCATCTTTCAATCTATTTTCCAATTTAGAAATAATTGTTTACATTGCATGCTGTAATCATTCAACCATTAAATAGCGCTAATTCATCGGGTATGTGGCCTACATTTAACAGGCACGCGCTCCCAGTGAACGATGCATTACAACAGCTTTTTGCCTCATGCTTTTGTGATGGTGCGGTGCCTCCACATTATACGATTCTTTTTGTAAAATTTTAGGAGTGATTTGGCAACAATGCTTACCTCAGTGTTGTGTATTTTGCTTCTTCCACTCACCAAGCTCATACATGTAACATGTATGTGACATTTAGATGTGAGTACCCAGCGTTTTGCTGGAAAATCCTTGTAATGGGTCATCGTACAAAGCGTAGACAGTACATGTCAGCATGTAAATGGTGTTGGAATACCAAAAATAAACTGACAGTGACTTTAACAACAAAAAAATACATATTTGTGTCACAGAGCTTTCAGCCAGCTGCTGAAAAGATCCTGTTTGTTCAATGCTGACTGCTAAAAGTTAGCCTCCAAAGAACCTCGGGCAGAGGGGGCTATGAAAGTGAACAACGCTGGTCCTGCCAACTCTCTCTCTCTGCCTCTTTCTCTCGCCTCCTCTGGTGAGACCAGCTGTCTCATAGCAACAGGATGACACTGTTCCTGCCGGACCACCTCCACACACACACACACACACACACACATATACACTGACACATAGATGTATACTTTATGTATATCCCAGAGGAATTTGTGACTGTTTCGTGGTTTGCATACATCGCTCCCTTGGTGCGTGCGGTGCTTTCTCTTTCTATCTCCTTGACCTGTACCTACATTTCTATATCTCTTCATCTCAGATTCTTCCCCTTCTCCTGAAATCTTGTTTTTTTTTAACATTATTATCATTATGAGAAAGCCTGGTTGCCTTGGTTGTATATGCAAATAAACAAAGGTAAACTTCTCTCCGTTTTGCCTACACCCAGAGCCCCCCAAACGCATCAGGACTGTTGTTATTGTTCTGCATTTCGCTCATGTTGCATCCTCAGACGCAAAGAGTATAGTATATTTCAGTGAATTTCGGATCAAGTCGGGGGCGTCTCACCAAACTTCGATCCAACTGTCTAAACTAGACAGTGCTGATGAACTATAAATCAACATTCTTTTGCTGAGATGCTTTCAGAAACACAGCATACTGATTATAGCTGGCGTAGAGAAAAATTGTGAACCATAAAGTGGCCATATTGTTCCTGTACTGTGAAAACAGGGGCTGAATAATCAAACTGTAAATCAGGCAGTGCTGATCAAATATCAACCACCATCCCATTCTCTGCTGTTTCTCACATAAAAGGTTCTCAGAGACATATTTTAGTGGGACTGTTTAGCTGTGATACGGTATTGTTTCAAGAGCCGAGTGTTTGGTGTATTCAGTGCCGGCTCAAGCCTTTTAGGGGCCCTAAGCAGAATTTGATTTGGGGCCCCCCTCCCACCACCGCAGAGTCACCTGTGCTTGAAAATTACTGACTCAAATGAAACACTATAACGTTACATTATAAACTGTATTAATACAGTGACGGATTATGAACTACTGCCCCCCTGGGCACAGATGCATAAGGACACCCCCTTCCTTATTTGTTCGAAAGTGGGTGCAAACGGGGGAAGGGGGGTCTGGGGGTCTGTGAGGGGGTCTGTGATTTCCTGTATTCTGGTGCATTTTTGGGATGGCCAGCTAGAGAAGGGCAATACCTAAATTCGTTCAGATTCATAGCCTTTTGCTTTTCGACTTATTGAGGTAGTGACTTCATGCAACGACTTGGGCTTCAGGGCCCCTTGACCTCTTGGGCCTGGTAGGCTCATTCAGTAATCCATCCTTGTTCACATGCCACAAATGTTTTGGGGCTCCTGGTCCCTCTAGACCTCTGGTAGACCCCTGTATTAATATAGTTGTTATTTACACCAAACCAGTCACCTTTTGACCTTAGAGGGTACTAAAATCACAAATGTATTTTAAATTTTCATATTCAAAGTGAAGCACTAAGTGTGGTTTACTGAACTTGAATTGAAAAATAACAAAATACAGCAGCAGAGATTGCATTTGTTGTAAACAAATAAATCAGTTTAATGACTTGTTCTTCAAACTATGAACAGATCTGTAAATGTGCAAACAGCAATCTTCAACTACAAAATAAAACCAAAATAGACAAACATTGATATAATCAAAAATAAAATGTTCCAAAAAAATACATACTTAAATAATGAAAAAGAAAATAATTCAAATTTTCTTTCTCGATTGCAGCTGCTTAGTTCACTTATGCCTCGGGCCGGCCCTGGGTGTATTGGTCTGGTGCAGCACAGTGCATTCTGATTGTTGGAGGTTTTCCACCTTTTGAGCAAACGGGAATACCACTGCCCTTTTTCTCTGTTTTCTCTGGTCATGTAGCTCAAATTTCAAAATGATTTGTTTCTTTCAGTTGCAGTTTCATGCGAGGCAGTGAAATACAATTCTATTATAAATATTATTCCTTCAGTACAGTGAATGTTGCTGCATCAATGTAATATATTCCTTACATTTCTTGTACATGTGCATGTACTGTTTGCGTATGTGTTTTTGCATGTGTATACTCAACACGAGAGTCTGATTGCATAAGTCTAAAGCGCTATTAGCCATATTTGATTTTGTGACATGTTTTAGGGTTTCCATGTATGTGTGAGTGAGCTTTTAATGCACGTGCATGTGAGCTAGTTGGGTCCACATGTACAGAACGTTGTGCCTGAGGTGTATGTATCTTCATGTATGTGTTGTTTTTGTGTGCGTGCTTTCTGCTGTAACAAAAACAGATCGATAAATACAGTAAAAAAAAAAAAAACACAAGCTCCTCTCTAACCAGTACAAGCAGGGCAGAGCGGTCCAGTGTTCTGCTTTTATTCTTGCTCCGAGGGGCAGCCCCCCCCCAATCTGTCTTCCCAGACACATCTAGTCATCAGCACTGTTTTGTTCCCAGACATCAGCCCTCTGAGAGGCAAGTGAAGCATACGACTGCGATGAATGCCCCTTCATGACTGCAAAGGTTAAAAAAAATAATAATAAAAGAAACGTCTTTAGGCTCTTTTCAAAGGAGCCCCTTCCTTTCTTGTGGCATCACTTTCAAACGGAAGGAAGACGGTAAAGACAGCCTCTCCTTGGTAAAATTACTCAGGTTGTATGCATAATGTCCTTGAAAGGGATCTGGCAGAAGTGGAGGGATACAAACACACACACACACACACACACATACAGATGCAAACTAAAAGTCAATGACACACACACACAGAGGCACACACACATCAAACCCATCCAATACCGACGCTCTCTGCACCCTTTTTCATGTCTGAGGAAAAATCAATACGGACAAAAAGTATGCAAGGGGAGAAGGAAAGAAAGGAAGAGTGAAAATGCACAATTTCTGCGGAGGTGCCCCTCAAAAGGAATAAAAGAGTATCTATTACACATCAAAGCCATTTCACACTTTTTCTTTTTTTACTTCCCCACTTCGCTCTGTTTGCTTCCACTAAAGAGAATAGGTTTGAAACTGGCAATGAGAGGAATAAAAAGTCGGGGGAAACGTGGCGGAAAGTCATGGTGGGAACAGAGAGAGACATGCTGGGGCACTTACAACTCTGATACATTATTTCTCTGGAGTGTTAAGTCAAGACAAAAATAGGCTCCAACATATGTACTTTGTGGATGTCATTAACACACACACACACACAAGCACCCTTACATGCTCTCGGCTTTTACAAAACTTGGAATGTGGCACTGTTTGAAAAGAGCACCTTGACTGAGCCCACATTTAAGCGCACATTCTGTATTGAAAAAGCATACGCATTGCCTCATGCCAACAGTTATTTCTTTTTTCTTTTTTTTTCCAGGCCAGCCTTGCAGAAAATTGTCGTCGTTAGCCAGATTTGGGAAGCAACGTAATGAGGATGATGTGGAGATGGAGACCGACAATTTGCCTTTTCACAATCCTTAAGCTCCATCCCACGCTCATGTCTGTGTGACGGTCGGTAATTGGAAGAAAAAAAACTGGCAGAATATACTGTACATATAGATATATATGTATATATATATATTTTTTTTTTCCTGCAATTGTGTCCTGTGTAAAGCGGGCTTGATGCCTTTTTCCCTCTTGAGTCAGCACAACCACTGTTCAGTCTGTCTCAACTTGCAACAGGATGTATTGTTGAATTGTAAATCTTGATAGTCGCTTGTTATTCCAAGTGGCTGTCGTTTTGTTGCTGAGAGGGGAAAAAAATCACCTTGTTAAGGTGCTTTGGAGAGACGTCGGGGTGACTTTGGGAAAAAGGCAGGCTGCAGCGCTGCACGCTCAGAGATGACACTGAAGATTTCCATTTGAGAACGCCTGCAGTCTTTACAAGTTCGCATTTGTTTGCGGCATGCTGGGTAGAGATGGGAGGGTAGAGAGGATAGAATAAGCTCAACCGGTACAAACAGAACAAACAACTGACATCAAACCACTCAGATAGAGGCATATGCCCGCAAATCCGTGAAAACACACACACACACACACACACACAATGCACACAAAGCAT
This sequence comes from Lagodon rhomboides, assembly GCA_039737535.1. Lineage (NCBI taxonomy): Eukaryota > Metazoa > Chordata > Actinopteri > Spariformes > Sparidae > Lagodon > Lagodon rhomboides. The sequence goes on from CM077786.1 coordinate 15,207,641, forward strand.
CAAAAGCAGGTATAAGGACAGGATCAAGAGAATCTCCACATGAAAAAAAAGGAACAACATCAATAACACAATTTCAAAATAAGTTTCTTTCATGTCAAGAAGAAAAAGGAATAAGTTATTTTCCCACAATGCACTTTTCAATTTCAAGAATGAAAGGTGTACACGCTGGCTATCTCCTTTTGTGGCCACAGCCAATGTGCAGAGCTATTTCACCTCAAACAAGAGCAGAAGTAATAACCTTGAGGAACAGCGTATGGATCAGGCTCCGCGCGTTTAACAAGCATCTCACAGCACACTGGTGGTTCAGCGAGTGTGCCTCCTGCTTTGTTTAATTGTTTTACATCATACTTGATCTCTGAAGGGAAAATGAATCCCGCTGCTGTACGTGTACAGTACACGATGACAAAATGGGATCAACTTGAAGCCACAGCAGAGCCGTGGTGGACCCTGTTGCTTTAGTGTCACCCAGGGTCAAACATGGGAGCTTCTTCCTGTGACCACCTCATCATCACCCCGCGCAACTGCAGAGTGAATTCCTCAAGCACTGTTTTTACAAACTTAAGGTATTTCTACCTTACCATCTCTTCTGGAAATGTAAGTAAATTAGTTCTTATTGAATTGGAATATTGTCTCATTTGCATATCTAAACATAAGATATAAATATCAATACGTTTGTCAAATACTGATTCTTCGAATTGACAGTCGGCCCGAGGTGCCAACCCAAAGCGTCATATACTTTCTCCATGAAGTTACAATATGTTGCTTTAAGTAAATGATTTGATACTTTTGATGACTTTCACTGAACTTCACTGAAGTCACATTTTTGAGGATTATTTGGCGGTTCAAATGATACAGAGGATTCATCGTAGCAGTATGGCACGAAAATAATAAAAAGCTAATCAATGTTGTTGTTTGCATTTCATGGGATGAGCGTGTGGGATAAAATGATATGTTTACAACCCCAACACAAATGTAGGAGGAGATGACTAAAATGTTATTGCACCATATTTCATATCTTTTCATGTGATGTGCCATTTGCACACCCACACCCTCCAAACATGCTGATCAAATGTCCAGAATTTGCATGTGGTTATCTTAAATTATAAAGGAAAACACATGTTGCAGGAGGTGTGAACACACAGCTCCGTCTACAATCAAAACGCGGAGGGATGTGATGCCAGACCACCTCTGTGGGTGGTCAGATCTCAGCCAGGAGTGTGTGTGTGCACTCAGTACTCTGTGTTCTCATTTGTGAGAGAGTCCTGCCTTCTGGGTAGAAGCCTCACTCTGAAGTTTGCCAGCCACTCGCTGAAGAACTCCTGCACAATCTGTTCCCCTCAGTCGTCACTCCTTTCCCTCACCCTCAGTGAGGAAAATGTTGCTGTGTTCATTATTTTGCCTCCTTCAAAAGAGTGATGCAACGTGACTCCGTCCATTTCAAATAAAGACTTTATCCACGCTTCAATCTCCTGTCTCTGTGCCCTACACCTGCCATGTTTGTTACAGCTGATAGTGCCTCCATTCAACCAATTCCCTGCAACACACACGCACAAATTAAGTCAGCAAAGCAAAAGTATAGATGCAATAAATACCAGCTGCCAAAGGTAATGATCAGACTGATCATTATCCAAATAACATATGTAGCAACAGATTGCATTTTCATAACCATAATAAATAGGGCATCAAACTAGATACAAGACACATGCTTCTAGTCCGTTTACAATGTCAATTTGCCTGATAAAATCAGGACGAAATTTGGCAAGCAGCCCGGCGAGATTTTACAAATCTCCAGGGGTCGGGTCCAGGGATGATGATGATTACTGTCATTTTTGTGGCAATTTTACTTTTACTTCACTTTTGGCCTGCCTTGAACTCTCTTGTTGTCGGCCTCAACTCTGCCTTTCTATCTGCGTTATCTAAACCACTCTGCGCGCTGATCTTTCCTCCTTCTCTCTGTCTCCTCCTCTCTCTGTCCTCTGTCTACCGCTGCATTATCATCACTCTCCATCTGTGGCTCTCTGAGGCGAAACACAGTCCTCTGTCCTCCTCTCCATCACTCCATCTCTCTCTATCCTTCACTTTCTCGCTTCAGAAGGACGGGGACAGGCAGCGGCAAGGACCTTGTTCCATTCTACCTGTTTCTCTTACACATTCCATTTTCCTGTAAGGATTTCTTTTTCTGCTTTATTTTTTCAGTTTGTTTACCTCTGCGTGGAATCAAGGTGAGCAAAATGCAGGTACAAATGCTTCTAAGATGCATTTACGATCCAACTATCCAAACAACATCTGGAGGTATCACAGCTGGATCTGACCTCATTAAAAATCAAGGCCACGTGTGGACAGCGTGATTAAATATCAGTCTTCCTGCACGCTTTCAATCAATTCACCAGTGCGGTTCAGTCAGGCGTCAGGCGGCTCGCCTGTCAGAATGGACTGTGGTGAGCATGCACGGTCATGATGAGATGTGTTCATTGTCACTTCAACAGGGAGCTTATATAACACAGGAAGTGACATCTGTATTTTAGCACTGCAAAGCGAAATCCAATCTGAATGTGTGTACAAGAGGGATGTCATGATGTCAGGTGTGAATGTAATCCAAGTGAATTAAAGAGGAAGTGTGACGTGGAAAGCATATCGATACGAGCTGAAAGAGGACCAACTCCTGTTTCTCTGTTTCTCTGATTTTAGTCACCATTTTCATTTTTTCATCCTCGCTCTCTTAATTAAAGTCAATTATATTTTTGCCGGCATGGAACACTCACCACGCCGTAAGTGTCACAAATTTCTGCCGAAGCAAAAACAGTCACAAAAACAAATGACGGATTAAACCAGGTAGATAGCAACTATGACAGTGTCATATTATTAATAAAATAGTTAAAGAATGTCACACTTAGTCATCATTTAATCAATTGCTGTTTACTTACAGGCACACCTAATGCACCTTTCTCCATGTCCCTGTGTTCTTATTAACCAAGTTGATACTTTGGCCTGTTTCAATACTGAGCACCTGCATGCACACAATCATTAATTACCTGACAGCTGAGTTGATGTCTATCTTTCATAAGTACTTAATTAATCACATAATCTGAAAGTGCTTCTTGGGGTTGACCTCGCTAATTGCTAGTGTTGTGTGTTTGGTTTCAGTATTTTAAACAGACAGACTGCTAACTACAACACTTTTATGATATACGGCAGCGCTTCATATGAAGGTCATTGTAATAAGAGTTAGTTAATAGATAATAAGGTCCTTAGAAAATGATAGCATTATGCTTTAATTAAACTATATTACGGTGGCCCCGAAGGTCCAAACACAAAAACATTACAGGAAACACAACAGCATTTCATAAAACATGATTTTTTAAATAAGATTTACCATTTTGGTACTTCAGGGTACCAAAAATTGTTGTTATTTTTTCTTTGTTTTGTCAGATGTTGTGTTTTTGTGAAAAGTTATTGTGTTTTCTAAAATGCTGCCGTGTGTTTGGAAATGCGGTTGTGTTTTCTGTTATATTGTGTTTTGACCTTCAGGGCCACCGTACTTTATATTGTTAATAACAGCATCATAAAGATGTATATTAGCTCATAAGACATTTAGAAGGCCTACAGAAAACTCGTTTAAAAGTTATGACTACTTAAAAGCCTCATGAGTTCCTTTGAATTGATTGAAAAAGCATTTGAAACACATTTATTATGTTTTAGTGTCTTAACCTTTTCAGTCATTGTTAACCTTTACTAAACCGTTTTGTTGCTTTATTTAGATTAAAAATATATTAGCAATAAGTAATTCATCCTTTATAACACAGTTAACTATGGACTAATTAACAATTAACTCGTAGCTACCATCTCTAAATCATTACTGGTGAGCCCCTTATTAACACTTCTGTAGTCTCATAGGCTTAAGGGCTTTATTAACTATTGACTAACACGTGAGACAAATACTTTTAACAAAAAGTTACCAGATATACCTGTAACAGTCTTGTTATATATTTGAGAAAAGTTTTGTTTTGTTAATGGACTATTATTTAGAATTTACAATTAGTTGTGTTTCATTCTTTACTTTTTATCACAATGAACCCAGCCCAGCTCCCCACCCTCACTTTATCTCCAGCTCCCTGTCCGTCCTTCCATGTTTCCCAGAGCTTATTTCATGCCCTGAAATCTGGCGCCTAGCGTCGGCCCCCTCGCTGGCATATAGCTCCACTCATCCCCCTCCATATTGCTCCATCGTTCCGCTCCATCCATCCCTCTTTCCCCCTCTTCTCCTCCTCCTCTCCTTGCCACTCTTGCTTCATTTGGCTCATGATGAGGTGTCACCGCTCTGCCCTTGAGTGGGCGAGAATCCCCTCTGACAAAAAGTGTTTGTGTGTGCGTGCTGATGTCGGTGTGTGCGTAATGTTATTGCCTGTTCCTGTGTGGCGCTGTATATATGCGTGTTTAGTGTGTGTGGGGCCCGGCTTTGCCTGTAGAAGTGACAGACGTCAGGATTGTGCTGTCACAGCAGGAGAAGAGATGATTTACTTGTCAGGGGGCTGAGGGACAGGAAGGCAGATACAGTGCACAGATAAATGCACTGTGCTGTCGATGGGATAATGTAAAGATGCTAGACTGTACTGCCGGGACATATATAGTACAGTTTGACCAGTGATGCAGAGTGAGCAAGGGCACATCTGCCTGTAACAGCGCACGTTTGTTTTAAATCAAGACTCACAGCATGTCACCCCCCGTCTCAGACAGTATTTTACTCTCCATCTGTACTCAGTCGTGTGATATGATACTGCTGAAAGTACACAGGGACTGTTAAATAACCTAAAATGGCCTGGTCTTAGGTAACCTTGACTGGACATTACAGAGATTTTACTAAACCAGATGAAATGAGAATGAACCAGCTTTACTTGAGCATGTCTGGAGTCGACTGAATCAATCTGAATTTTGTGCTGCACGGGATAAAAGGAGCAGGACTGGTGTAAACTAGACTAGACTAAACTGGACTGGACTGGCTTGTCCACTTTGTTGACAGTGTAGATAAACAGTTAATTATCATCAAGGCAAAACAATCCTCCCACCCCAACGTCTCCTTTGACTGTGATGCCAGGCTGAGTTTAAATCGAGTGTCAGCAGAGGCGGTGGTTTGGGAGGTGACAGACAGGACAAGATGGCGGCTGAAAAGACGAATATTAGCCTGTCATTCCCGTGTCACCTTCTCAGTCTCTGTAAATGATAGCCAGGCTGGGGCACATGATAGCTGGCTTGCTGCAGGGAAATGACAAACTAAATGTTATCGGGGAATAAAGGTTATGCCACATGTGTGCGCTGGAGGGCGAGGAGACGGGGAGTGAGAGTGGTACAACAAGCCCCCTTTGTGCATTGAATTATGTATGTCTCACATGGCATTAAAGAAGAAATATTACGCTCATTTTCAGTTTCATAATGTTTCGTATGTTTTAATGCTCAACGAACACATCAGTTTTCTCATACTCTCCAGTACTGCAGCTCTCTGAAACACTTTGTTTTAGCTCCTGTCTCTTTAAGGAGACCAACCAGTGCAGACTGAATATCCAGTCTGCACTGGTTGGTCAGCTCACACATGCCTGACCCATCATCACTAACAACAACAGAGAAGTTTGCTGAATACATTTTTATCTGCCAAGCTAGCCGCTAGAAATTAATTATGGACAAAATAATTATTTTGGACAATTTCTTTGAGATCTTTGGTTATAAAAGTGAAAAAGTGAAATACAGCACACAGTCTGTATACAAGATTGTTAAATTAGCATATTTTTATTTTAAGCTCCCCACACTGATTATTACTAACCTTAATTTTAAGTATGCTTTGGAGACAGTATACATTAATGAACAGAAAGGCAATTGTGCCCATGCAGCAAAAAATAAATCGACTTCCTTTTATAATCCACGTTAAAAAAACAATAACTGCGATATCAACCTCTGTGTTTACACTACAGCAACAATAAAGAGGCATTGATTTGTGTAAGTGCCACAAACGCAGGTGATCATTATCAGGATCAGGTAACAATTACCAGATCATGATTACCTTGTCATCGTAGCATAATTCAATATTAAATTACAATGTTGTTGACAAATTGAGTCATATTGCAAAAATGATCATGGTAATTTGGGGAGAATTAAATGACTGAGATTAATAATGGATCTGAGTCCCTGTTTAGCCCCACGGTGCAGAGCAGTCTATTAACTTGTCATTGCTGGACAGGGGGACACAGCCTGCGGCAGTGCACGTAATGACAAATGTAAATGTCCCTTCATGGTGGGATACACCTCATATTAAAGTCTAAAACTCTATATGTAGTTAGCGGACTTGTCGCAGGGATTTAGGCTGCAGATGAAATGAAACCAAATCATTTCAATCTTGTGGACAGGAACATAATCATCAGCTTGTCTCCGAAGGACTTAAAGAGGACGTAGGAGGAAAGGCATATGCCGGTGACACCTGAAGCGATAAATGCAGTGCAGCTGAAATCTTTAGCTGTAAGTTATGGTAATTTTGAGTAGAAGGTATGGCCTGATTGTTAGTAAATGTGGCTTAAAGTTGCAATATTAACAATGATTTACGGAGCATGCCAGGGGCAGACCAGCTGTTTTGACTGTCAATGCCAGAATCGGAGCAATAGATCATACAGTTGTTAAATCCGGGCCAAGCAATCAACCAATTTGACATATCAAGGATGACTGTTGCCATGAGCCTTGATCACTATGCTAATTTCTCTGCTAAAATCTCATTTGTGTTGCATTCCAGTGTAGACTGCCTGCTTAAGCACACAAATATAAAAAGCATAAAAATATCCCACCATCTATGATCAAAGAGGATTTTCTACTGTCACATTTCTCAGCATATCAGTATCACCACATCTACAGATGTATTGACTGTAGCAGATAAAGAGAAGGTTTCTTTTTAGTCACGCTCCCGGCATGGCTCTACAATCCTGTCAGTTGGTCAATCCAACACTTTTGGTCCAGACTGAAATGTCTCAACTGGATAGGAGATATACGGTTTTCAAATGAAAAAGGTTCAGAAGTTTATTAATTAATGATTCTTCAGTGTCATCAGTGTATCAGTTGATGAGTGAGGGAATGTGATCGATGGAGAGTGTTGAACTGAGAACCAGGTCGAGGCCAACCTAACAAAACCCTGGTGCCTTGGGGTAATGGGGGCAGAGAGAGTGCTGTGAGCGGCAGATCTTGAAAGCTCCAGAGAGACAGGTCATGTGCTCCCAGCTCAGCTAACTTACCCTGCTGACCAGGGACCTACAAGGCAAAAAACCATCGCAACAGAGATTCATGATCCCCAGGGGATGATTCCATGACTTTTCCAGCATCACCAGCAGGTTAACATTTTAGGCTTACTTATCAATTGATAAGTTAATGACTTGGCACAACACTCTTTTGGTTCTCGTAGTTGTGAATTTCATGGTCCCCTGAATCTTTTTGTCTCTGATGACGTGGAAAAGGCTTCAACTGGAGAGCCCGAACAAAAGTTTTTGCTATGAATTTTTTTTACTATACACTTTCATCCCAAATTTTACTCCGTGCAGCATGACCTCAGTAGTATGCAATTGCCACACCTTTATTAAATACCATGCTTTGGACATCCAGCCTTGGAACATTAGCCATCCTGATGAAGGTTGGATGACCAAAACATGGTATTTGGTATTTCTGATAAATAGCTCACCTGGTAAATTGCATGCCTCACTGAGGTACTGAGGTTGACGCTTTGGGTTTGAATCCACCCTGTAGCTTTGCTGCATGGAGTAAAATTAGTCATGAAAGCTTTATTTTTTATTATTATGTATTTGTTAACAAAACTAAAGTGCTAAACTAATGACATTACCATCTTGTGATGCCATGCTGGTGCTAGAATTCAGCTCACTCCCAGTTGTGCCTTCTGCATTCTTAGTTGTGAGCTTTTAATAAGCAGCACAGCACATGAAGCCAATACAGTACTTCTTCTTTCAACACGATAACATGATTTGTAGCGAGTAATAACAAAAAGATGAATGATACCTTGTGTAAGCTGTATCTGGATTTCCACTGATTAACTTTAAGCTGTTTGTTGGAGGTTTCCAAATGGCAGCAAGGCTTGTGTAACTATGTGAAACTACCCTGGAGTACTGTTTGATCGCAGTAAACTGCACCCGACCCAGAACACCAAAGAATTAAGGGAATCAGACCAAGGGAATCAGACCAAGTATTGCTGAGCCATGCTTTCTCAGTTTGAAGTGCTCACTCACTGCTGTGAGCACTGTGACAGCTTGTATTTTACTTGCAAGTTTTTATTCATTCAGCTATTCTCTGTTGCAGCACCATATTGTGATGTAGGCCGGTAAGAAGGCTGTAATTGTATATCAAAATCTTGCCTACTGCAGTTTTAACCATAGGCCAGCTTCATCCACATTTCCACAAAGCGACAAGCTAAAATGACAGATTTGGGTAACTGGTTTATTAAAGCGATAATGCACACACCTCCAGTCGGCATTCAGCAGACATTTCACCCGGGCCATGGAGAGAAACTCTCCATCTCTTATTTTGCTTCTACTTGGACAGGGAAAAAGGAAATGGCTTTAAAAGGGTTGGTGCTAAGCCCGGCCACATAAACACACTGTCTGAACTGGAAATATTAGCATACTGAGTGACAGCAGTGAAAGTCAAAACAGGACAGAGTCGCAGATAACAAATAGAAAAATCAACATGGGAAAACATGTCAAATGTAACAAGAGCACACAGTGCAACAGTCGACGCATCAAATTGGCTTTAATTTTCTGCAGAGAAAGTGTAATGCTATATGATTTGCATTTGAATTACTGTACATCTGCAGACCGAGACACACATTTGCTCGCTGTCATGCACACACACACACACAAGTGTCAAAATGCCTGAAGTCCAAGAGGGACTATAAGTACAACTTCAACAGTACATCAGAACGTGAAGCAGACAAAGTATTTCCTCGTGTCGGGGTCGACTAACATGGGAAATAAAAGTCACACATACATAGAAAAAACACACACACAGTCACACACCCTGAGGCTTATGGAGGAAAAGTTGAGTGGCAGCTAGTAAGGTGAAGCATAAGTCTCTGTTAAGGCAAGGGACGTGTGTGTGTGCGCGTGTGCGTGTGCGTGTGTGTGTGTGTGTGTGTGTGATCACTGCCATTAGTGGTGATCTGGGGCCAAGGTGCACGGTAAACATGCCTGAGGCAAACATGTGTTTGTGTTTGTTTCTGTATCTGTATGTGAAGGCAGGAAGCCTATATGTTAATGCATCCACACATGCTGCTCCCCATAAGCTATTATTAGCAGTAAGTGATGGTTTGCAGGGCTGTGTGTTTGTGTGAGTGTGTGTGTGCCTGTGTGAGTGTGTGTGTGTGTGTGTGTGTGTGTGTGTGTGTGTGTGTGTGTGTGTGTGTGTAATTATTACAACCGTACAGTGATGTGGACCCGGGAGCCTCCCTAGGGCCAAGTTCAACACCATCATGTTTTCTCTCAGCTTACAAAACACCTCTGCAGTCCACTCTGCCTTCACCTCCCCAGGTACACATCTACTGTGGACCAGTGAATCCCCACTCACACCTTCCTTGTCTATAATTTCTTCCCTGAGGGTTTGAAAATGCCTCCGTATCAGTAATTGCGACTCTGAGGATGCTGCCTGTGTCCCTGAAACATCTCAGATGCTTGAGTAAATTCTACTTGAATGTAGTCGGTGTTCATCGTGTAATTTCATGCAAAGTGTGTTTAGTTTCCAAGACTATTTACTTGCAGAGCACACAGCTTAACTGGCAGCACTCGCTGGTTTCTGTATAACATTGGCTTGACGGTGCCAGGATTTCTTAAAAATAATTAAATTTGCCCCATTCAGCCCACAGCTCATTAACCTTCTGTTTGACCCCCAAAATCTTTTGGACGCTATACTAATAATGGTAATAGATGATGTGTAGGTTAGTGGTGTGCACAGGCCCTTTTTTACAGCATCCTACTTTATGCGCCAATAGGATTTTCACAGCACCAATCTGGTCCATAATCCATTCTACCAAGCTATTTTTCTTAGCTAGGAATCTAATTTCTGAGCCAGTCACAATCAAATTTGACAGAATACATTTTGACTGTCAGAATCTGTAGAGCTCCAAATGCATTGACATGGGATGATAAATGCTGCTATAGACTAAGCTAGTTGATTCCCATTAGGTATTTGTACTGTGTGTGGTGGGATATGGCATGCAAACTTACTGTGAGCCTCCCAACATCTAAGGTCCTAATTAAACACAGATACTATAAATAGAACATAAAGTGCACCCCCAAACCCATAGACGCACTGACTCACATTTAATGTAGTCTGTGGCCTCAGGTAAGATGTAAGAAGTGGATCCCATGGATGCCCATGTCCCCAAAACACAGAAAAATAATTGAGAATGCTCTTTGTGAGATTGCACTAATTCGTTCTACTGTGTTGCATGACAGATGGAAGGAAGTTTATGCATCAGTTTAACAATGAACTGCTTTACATTTGTCTGCCAAGACTGACTCCATGCTGTCAGTACACAGTCTGTACAGCAGGTCCAAGCCATGTTTGGACTTAGAAATTGTGAAAAAGCTTTATTCCAACAGAGAAAGTGTCCAAAGTTTTATTTTTACATGATGTATCATGTTTGTTGGCAAGATAGCCAAAAATGCATCGAATAATCACTTGTGTGTATGTTTCAATAGGAGGACAGGACTTCTATTGCTGCATGAGGCTACCAGGCCGATCCATTAGGCATTTACAATAACTGCTTATCAAAGCATTGTCTCATTTCTACTAGTTACATTAACAATGGAACAAGAAGGACCTGTTGGATGAGGAGCTGAGAGGTTGAACACTTCCAACTTCTCTGTGAGATAACCAACTCCTTTTCCCGAATTACATACTTCCGGTTTCCTATTAACATTGAGTTAGAATCTGAAATATTACCAAATGGGCGCTTTTGCTTTTTGCTTTTCGCTTTTCGCTTTGATAACAAATCCTCCATCATCACACTCCTGGGACTCTGCTGAGCCGATATCTTCAGTTTATAATTGTAGCTGTGGTCCAACTAAATATTGAGAGAAAAAAAAAAGACAGGTTGCAAGGCTAGCTGTTTTTCCACCGTTTCAAGTCTTTGTGCTAAGCTAAACTAGACACAAAGAACGCACCAAGAGGTGATTGATCTCAAACGCCTCCTCTAACTCCCATGAAGAAAGCGAATGAATGAACTTCCCAAAATGATAGTGGATATTCCTTAAATTAAGTTTACCCTCTCACTACTTTATGATGTGGAGTGGTGGGAAACTCAAGTACAAGCAAAACGTAGGTTGGGGGGTTCCTCAGTGTGAATTACTTCACTCTGTTGCTCAGGAAGCATACCAAAATTTCTATCACACACATTAATATGTATGAGGAAAAACACACACACACAGATTAAATACCGTAAGTTAACCTTTAGAAGGCCAACAGTAGCCCGCTAGCTGTTAGACCTTTAAACAATGCAACTCAAGCAGCAAATGTAACACACACATGCATGCACACACACACATATGCACAGAACCATATTCTTTATTTTAATCAAATACAAGCACACAAATACACACACACACACACACACACACACTACTGAGTAATGGAAGGAACTTTCTTCGAGGAACAGCTAATTACCTGTAAAATGAACCGATGTGGATGAAAAAGGTGACTGACTATTGGAA